>SNQN01000667.1:0-10625 GCA_008642245.1 Bassia scoparia
TTAGTTGTAGGCAGTCGAGGCCTTGGCATGATCAAAAGGTAAACATATTATAACCTGCTTTCAATTTGCAACTAAATATTTAATCGTCTTTCATTAACTATATATATAGATTATAGGATTATAGGATTATAGGATTATAGGATTATAGGTGCAATTGCCAAAATTACTCTATGTATTACCTAAATGCATTCAACTAATTAAGCATATATACTGATATTACTCTATGTTTTCTACTATTTGTTATAGGAGATTTTTTGTTACTTATTAAATGTACAATGTGCACTTATTATATACATCTAGACATCTAGTCCTATATACTGTACTAGTTTTTATGTGCACGCGATGCATGCTTAGACGTATAAAAATTGTAGTATTTCAATAAAAATGATTATATGGAATGTATATCAAATTAAAATGTTTATAACTAATTACCAATACATATAAATTTTAATTATTTTGTAAATAAATGTGACATGAAATTCAATATTATACCATACATGTTTCAATTCAATTTGGAGTAATTTTCATTGATTTAGCTTTTGTACTCCCTCCGTTACGTATTACTCTTTTTCCATTTTTAGTAATTTTTTTTTACTTTATTCACTTTTTCAATACTTTTCTCTCTCTTATTTTTTCTTAATTTTACATTTTACACCAACTCATTATTTTATTCATTTCCTCTCTCTTACTTTTTCCTAATTTTATACTCATTCATTATTTTATTCATTTTTCTCTCTCTTACTTTATTCTAATCATATATCCTTATCTACAATTACCAAACTTTACCTAGAAAATCCCCCTAGTTCAATTGTTTCAAGTAATACGTAACGGAGGAAGTACTAATTACGTCACATATAATAAATGAAATTTCGATTTTTAATCTCATAGTAAGTAAAAGGGTAGTTTAGGCACTTCAATTCAAAAAAAATTAAAATTCATTAAGGGTATAAATGTCTTTTAAGGGGGYACCATCTTCCTCCCCTTTCTTTATGTAATAGAGATGTATGCAATAAAAATAAATAAATTATTCCATGTATATAATATGAAAAAAATGTTATGTCTAGAGAAATAGTTAATAGTCCAAAACTCCTAATTCATACTCCTTCCGTTTTTATTTACTTGTACCATATACCATAAATGGATATACCCAATTACTTGCACTATTTTCATTAAACATTTAAGGGTTATGCTATATGTAGTCCTTACATATAAAATCCTAAAATGGAAAAAACATCAATTAAGTCATCATTTATTATACATCAATTAATACATCAATTAATGTTACATTTTCATTTTAAACTCATAATTTATTTTCATTTGGGGTAACATATTTAATGCTTATATCTAGCCCTTAGGGCTACATATATATAGCATTTCCCAACATTTAATAACTAGTCTGATCTCAAATTGAATAAAAATCTTAAAATCAATTTATTACTCTATCAATTCTTACTTTTAATTTCATCTATAAAATATTCCCTACTTGGCAACTTTCAATTAGAATATTGTCCAACTTACACATAATTTCACTATCATCAAATGGTAAAAATAATAATTAAAAAAACGGAGGGATATGTAGTCATAGGTAAGTCGATGTTTTTAATGATTGAATTATATTCTTGGCCAAATAAATGCTATGTAAACAAATATATAGAGCATTCTTTTTGTGCATATCTAGTCTTCTCAATTTACACTCACAAGTCAAAACTAATGAGGTAATAACTAATGAGGTAGAAGCAATAACTAATGACGATTGCAATAACTAATGAGGTAGAAGCAATATTACTCATGATGATGTCATAGTTGTTTACATTTTAATTTATCGATCTATAACTAACTGTTAAAATAGGTCACAAATGATGACATAGTTGTATACATGACAAGTTTATAGGAAAAAATTTCCCACCTAATGCATGAAGTGATATGTCATCTATATGTATACCTTCTCTATTAAAACCCTCCCCTCTCCCCCTGTACACAAAAATGACACGTGGCTTCTTATAAATAATCGCTTTTGCCACAAATTACTCTCTTCTCACAACGACAACTCATCTTCAATAATTCACTTAAATTCAACTTCAATTTTATACACTCCATTCGTTTCATGCATGAAGAAATTATTATACACATTTTTTGGTCTCAAATATGGAAAATAATATAATATGAGAAGTGAGTTAAAAAAGTAAATTTAAATTGAAGAGAGAAACATATAAATTGCATTGTTTAATGTACATGAGTGTATTGTAAGTGGTATGAAGGGTTCCACATGGTAGATCACCACCATAATTTGAAAATAATATAAGGTTTCCTAAAATGAAATAAAGTGGGAGTATTAAAAATTTCATTGAACATTCATATGAAAGAAGTGATAAGAACTTCTTGGTAACGAAGGAGTAAGCATTTGCCTTTAACTTGCTTTCTCCCTTCATTCCTTTTAGTAATTTGATCYTTATAATATCCACAACAATAGCTTCATCACAATCTATCTTTATATTTATACTAGRGTTTTGTGCACGCGCGATGCGTGCATACATATAATTAGCAAATGCATGGGAGACAATATTGAGAAAATTATTGTTAGTTTCATAATATGACACTCAAAACTTATAAAGACTCATTGAAAATTTCATATTTATAGCATTTTTGTCATATATATGAAATATTACCCAAGACTTTTTTATAGCTGAAAAAATTTAGTAACAAATATAATGAACATGAAAATATTAGGATCGAAAAAACTACTGTAAATGAAATGATAGATGGAGATGTAGTTTTCATACGTATAACAATAGTAACATTGTAAATTACATAATTTATGAAAAGGTAATTCAATTACTACTACACTATAAATTTATAATGTAAATATCAAGATATGCACGTGATTCTCATACATTAATATATGTTTTGCACTTATGGCTCATTTACAATAAAAATAAAAGAAACATATTGACATTGTAGAAAAGCATTGTATCTTTGAATGTTTCAGAATGAAGAGTGAATTATTGTATGTGTTTTTATTACTTTTATATAGTGGAGTGTGCAAATTATTTTTTAACCAATCTATTATAAAAATTCATAATAAGTTACATAATCTGTGTCCAAATTCATTATATGTTATATAATTTGTATCCAAATTCATGATAAAATACCTAATTAGTGTTTAAATTCATTATAAATCATATTATTGTCCAAATTCATTAATTATTAGTGTCTATATTAATTGTCTTTTATTGATTGACATGTAATTGAAAATTTGACTTTGAGTAGATTGATTTTATTTATATTTTTTCAAAACTATAATTATTTACTAAGGGCAAAAATGTAACTTTATAGGGGGACACCATTGCTCCCCCCTTGGCTTATATAATAGAGATCTATACTCAATATCTTGGAAATGTTGTAAAAAATGACATTTTATAAGTGACTTTTTGTGAGAAACGACCTTTTAATTTATTTTTTGTAGAAAAAAACTTGAACTATAAATTTTTGGTGAGGGAGACAACGTTCGTCATCCGACCAAATTTTTATCGTTGATTACCTCTTTAAAATTACCTATGATGTGACACATGGAAAAATAACAGTATTATTTATAACCTCTTTTATCTTAAAAGACATGATAATTTTCTGAAAACATTCTTTCTTCCTTACTATTTTCTCACGTTTGATCGTTCTCAGTTTTAATGCTATTATACCAAAATTATACAATATTGTGTAAAACGAGGTCTAAAAACTAGTTAATTACAATGTATCTAATTTGCTCATCTATACTCCATAAAATATCTACTCCGTAATTATTTATGACTAACTATTAACATACGTCACTGATGATGTCATAGTAGTACACTTGTACACATGACAAGTTTATAAGAAAAATTAGATAATACCTGAGCAAATGCTCGGATTTTCAATTTAAGTAATTGTAATTAAGAAATACAATATAAGTTAAGTCCTATTCTTTAGAGCTTGATTTTATGATACTTTAGTTCAGTCAATTTCTTCAGTTCAATTTAGCTCACTTCATCCAACTTTAGTTCAGTTCAGCTTAGTTCGGCGCTTTAGTTCACTTCTATTTCAGCTACTTTAGCTCAGTTGAGCTTACTCAATTCAGTTCAGTACAGCCCACTTCAATTTACGGAGTAACTAACTTCAATTGACTTCAGCCAACTTCAATTCACTTCAATTTAATTTAGTTTACTTCAGCCTAAAAGAACGAGGTCTTACCGCCTTAGTAACAAAACAATTAATTAAAAATTTAAAAAAGATAAACAAATCAAATTAATTTAATTTATTTAGTTTTAAAAATATGGAGTTAAAAAATTATTTGCACAATATGATTAAAAAATGACAAAATGTCAACAATGAAATAAGTGTATTTAGAAAATTTCTAATGAAATAAATGTAATGTAAAAAATTAAAAATTAAAAAGTTATAAGTTTGGAAAGGAAATTAAATAAGTTTTGGAAGGGAAAAATTATGTTAGTGGGAATTGTTTTTGTATAGATTTAATAGTGTTTTGTGCATGCGATGCGTGCATATATATATTGTAAAGTGGATGCAAGTCAGCATAATGAAATTTGTGCAATAAAAAAATTAAAAGTATTTTAACAAATGAATAAAAACTTATGAAATTTCATTTCAAATTATAATTTTTTCAATATTTATAGTGTTATTATATGAACATCACCCATGAGTTTTCCATTGACGAAAAAATTATGAACGAAAATGATAAACTTGATCAACTATATACATAACCCTTTGAAATTTATCTAAAATATAGATATAGATGATAACCATACATCAATTTAATTTTAAAGTACACATAAAGACATATGTAAAAGATATATACATACATATAACACATAGTAAGAAAGACTGTGTTGTTGAGTGTTTTAGAATGGAGAGAGGATTGTGCTTTACATAGTGGTCGAAATGTGTCAAATATTAAATGAATAGTCTTATTATAATAATGAGTGTCCAGATTCATTGTGCATTATTGATCGATTGATAGATATATAAATTACAATAAATTTTAAATTTACGTAGTTTATGATAATTTAGTGTTCAAATTACATTTAATTATAAATTGACATTTAATTGGCAACAATGATTTTAAATTTACATTTTTATGAAAATTTAATGTCCAGATTCATTTCCATTGATTAATTCAAATATAAGTGGTAATGATTTCAATTTTTGCATATTTTATGAAAATCATTGCATAATATACAGTTTTGATTGATTGAGAAATTAATGGTAAAATATCTTTAATTTAAAGTATTTTTTCAAATTTGCATTAAATTGTGTTTATGTTGACATTGAGTTGCTTGAAATGTTTTTTTTTTGTTTTTCATAAAAAAATTCAAATAATATTCATTAAGGGTAGAAACGTAAGTTCATAGGGGGGACACCATTGCTCCCCCTTCCCTTATATTATAGAGGTAGATGTTCACGCCTAATGTATGAAATAATGTCATTAATTACAACTTATCCCACTTCTCTATACTCAATAAAATAGAACACAACTAAAAAAGACTATTTCCAAGAATAGAATTAAACATTTATAAATCTATAATCTATATTAAAAGGTGTGTCTAACAACGTTTACACGCCACGTGTATAACTCACATATTAGTATGTCAAGTGTCGCTACATGTGCAAATTATTAATGCCACATATGCAAATCTTTTACTTAATTAATTACTGTTAAAAATTCAAATCCTCAATGTCTTGCTAACGAATACGACATACTTACCAACTCAACCAATTATCATTAGTGATTAAATGTTCACATATTTTTATATGAACCATTCAATAATGTTGGTTGTTTTTTATTATAAAAAAAACTTTAAATGCTAAGTTTCATTTTCTTTCTTCACACATAGTATTTCCTTTCTTTAATATGACATGTTTCCATACCATGTATCACCCCATAATGTCATCTTAGAATACTTACACAAAAAATTACAAAATCAATCAATCAATCAATCATAGCCTTAATCCCATATGTGGGGTCGGCTAACATGAACCAAATGAGATTATTCCGGGAGGTCATCCACATAAATTTTCCTCCTCCACTCCCTCCGATCGAGAGCCTCACTCTCTTGCAAATCCAACTGCTTCAGATCTTTTCTAACTCCTTCCCACCAAGTCATTTTTGGTCTCCCTCTACCTCGTTTAAAATCCCCTTGATCCCACTCTTCCACTCTTCGCACCGGTGCCCCCTGAGGTCTCCGTCTTACATGCCCAAACCAACGCAAGCGGTTTTCCCTTAACTTGCTTGCAATATCAACACCAACTTTCTGGCGGATAACTTCATTTCTTATTCGATCTCGTAGAGTGTTCCCGCACATCCATCTTAACATCCGCATCTCGGTGACCCCAACCTTTTGAAAATGCTCTTTCTTGGAGGCCCAACATTTCGTACCATAAAGAAAAACTGGTCTTATAGCAGTCCTTGTAGAATTTTCCCTTCAGCTTTAAAGGGATGCTTCGATCGCATAACACTCCTTGTAGCCGCTCTCCATTTAACCCACCCTGACTTAATCCTATGAGCCACATCTTGGTCAATATCCCCATTCTTTTGGATGATTGACCCAAGATACTTAAAGCAATCACTCATGGTCAAGTCCTTTCCGTCCAACCTCACCACTCCATCATTGGTCCCCACTTGAGACCCAAATCGACATTCCAAATACTCAGTCTTACTCCGACTTAGCTTAAATCCTCGAGATTCCAACCTTTGTCTCCATTGCTCCAACTTGGCATTAACCCCAGTTCTAGTTTCATCCACCAATACAATATCATCCGCAAATAACATACACCATGGTACCTCCTCTTGGATTGGCCTTGTCACTTCATCTATAACCAATGCAAAAAGGAAAGGGCTCAATGCCGACCCTTGATGCAAACCAATCATTATAGAGAAGTCCTTTGTCAATCCATCACAAGTCCTAACATTTGTTGACACACCCCGATACATGTCCTTAACTTGGTCAATGTACCTCCGGGGAATACCTTTTTTCAACGTTGCCCACCAAAGTACATCTCTTGGTACTTTGTCATAAGCCTTTTCTAGATCGATAAAGACCATATGGAGGTCCTTCTTCCTCGCCCTATAAAACTCCATCATTTGTCTTAACAAATGAATTGCTTCTATTGTGGATCGCCCAAGCATAAAACCAAACTGGTTTTCGGATATGCTAGTGCATGCCCTTAACCGTTGTTCTATTACCCGTTCCCACAACTTCATAGTGTGACTTATAAGCTTTATTCCTCGGTAGTTAGCGCAATCCTGAGCATCTCCTTTGTTCTTATAAATTGGGACCAAGGTGCTCTTTCGCCAATCTTGAGGGATCCTCGAAGTCTTCCATATCTTGTTAAACAACTCCGTTAACCAATCAATACCAACCTTACCTAGACACCTCCACACCTCAATCGGTATACCATCAGGCCCAACTGCTTTTTTCGATTTCATCTTCTCCAATGCAACCTCTACCTCTACTCTTTTGACATGTCGAACAAACCCCACATTGATTTCCTCCTTACTCACAGACATATCCCCTGTAACGGCCCCTTGACTTCCGTTAAATAATTCATCGAAATACTCCATCCACCTTTCTTTGATGTCCTCATCTTGAACCAAAACCTTGTGGTTCTTATCTTTGACACACTTGACCATGCCAATAGCCTTTCTAGCCTCTTGTCTTCGCTTTGCCATCTTATAAACCTCCTTTTCTCCTTCTTTGGAGTCTAGCCTTGCATATACCTCTTCGTAAGCCTTTTCTTTAGCTTGCCGCATAGCTACTTTTGCTTTACCTTTAGCGTCTTTATACGCTGCAAAGGTTTCATCGGTCCTGCTTTTCCCCAAGGCTAGATAACATTCTCTTTTGTGTTTGATTGCTGCTTTCACCTCTTCATTCCACCAAGAAGTATCCCTATGTACCATAGTTCTCCCCCTTGATTCCCCTAAGACCTCTTTGGCCACTTTTAGGAAACAACTCTTCATTTTTGACCAAGATGCATCTGGATCTACCTCTCCATCCCAATTAGCCTCGTGGATCACTTTTTCGGTGAAAACTTTAGCATTTGCATCCTTTAAGGTCCACCATCTTATCCTTGGCTCCCCTTGGCTACGCTTCTTTTTCACACTTTCTTTCAATCGGATAGTCATCACTAAAAGTCTGTGTTGGGTAACAACACTCTCTCCAGGGATAACCTTGCAGTCTATGCAACTGTGTCTATCCGCCCTCCTTGTTAGCAGAAAGTCTATTTGAGTTGCATTTGCACCACTCCGAAAAGTTATCAAGTGAGAATTGCGCTTCTTAAACCAAGTATTAGCCAAAAATAAATCATAAGATTGAGCAAAATCCAAAATGGCCTCTCCGTGGGCATCTCGTTGCCCATACCCAAAACCTCCATGGACACTCTCAAAGCCATCACGCTTTACCCCAACATGCCCATTCAGATCGCCACCAATGTATAACTTTTCTGTGTGTGGGACACCTTGTACCACCTCATCAAAGTCTTCCCAAAATTGTCGCTTCTCCTCCGCACCTAGACCAACTTGAGGCGCATAGGCACTAATAACATTAACAATCTCTTTACCACAAAGCAACTTTACCCTAATCAACCTATCATTCTTCCAGTAAGTCTCGATTACCTCTTGTGCTAACCGTTCATCCAAGATCACGCCGACTCCATTCTTAACTCGGTCTCTAGGAACCTTGTCCTGACCGGCATAAAACACCTTATACCCCATGAGCAAGCGTCGAGCTCCTTCTCCAGTCCACATCACCTCTTGGATGCATAAGATGTTTAAGCGTCTTCTCTTCATCACCTCCACCACTTCTGCCGATTTTCCAGTTAAGGACCCCACATTCCAAGAGCCAACTCGCAAACCTGTAGAACCCTTCCTTCTCCTTTCTCTCTCACCCCTCTCCTTCCTTTGCTCATTTGACACCACATGCGGACGATGTGGTGCGTCGCTTCGGGGCGACGACCTAGCAACCCTTGCATATTTATCACTACACCCGGTCTAGGAAGTGCAGCGCGTCGCTGAGTAGGGAACGCCCCAATTGCCAGCCCTTGCTCATTTGACACCACACTCGGGCCATGTGGCGCGTCGCTTCGGGGCGACGACCTAGCAACCCTTGCAGATTTATCATTACACTCGGGTCTGAGAAGTGCAGCGCGTCGCTGAGTAGGGAACGCCCCCACAAAATTATCATTTTGGTTCATGTCATAAGATGTGACAAATTTTTATGCTGGCTGTCACTGGCTTACCACAACCCTCCTGCTTTATCCGGGCTTGGGACCGGCAGTAGGAAACCCACTGGCGTAGTTAAAAAAAAAAATTATGATGGGCACCATATTTAAAATCGACTACACAGGCATTAGGCGGGCTAAATCACTAGTGTATTGATTTAAAAGATGGGAATTTATGAAAGTAATAATACTATGCGGTGGGAGGTATGTTGAAACTTGCAGTAGTTAAAATATTCAAGGCAAAATTGGTTTCAAACACTCTAAACTATCGCTTAGGTGCGTCCAGTGCCTTGAACTTTATGTAGTTTTCTGACTTTATGTAGTTGTTAAAACACCACAAACTAATACTTCGTATATTAGAACTTCTTCGTATATTAGAACTTTATGTAGTTGTTAAAATATCACAAACTAATACTTCGTATATTGGGTGTGGTGTGTACATTTTCTCAACTTTTTGACTATTACTTCACCGGAAAACAACGATGTTCTAGAAAAAACAAAACTTTTGATTAAAAGTTATATGAATTTTTTGGTTAATTAGATTTTTTTGTAAATAAGTTTACCATTTTTTGTGAAGTAATGGCACGCGTTGCACCCAATAAGTTAGTTTGTGTTGTTTTAGAAACTAAACAAAGTTCATGATGCTAGTGCACCTATGTAATAGTTATAGTATTGAGACCAATTTTGCCAATATTTAATGATGTCATGGAGACCAAAATATCATAGAAAATTTGTAATCTCTTTCGCTATCTTTGAATTCGRTTGCTTTGTAAAAGCATTCAAGTTTTTCCTTAAAATTTAAGGTTTCCATGATTTTCATTTTTAATGTCTCTTTATCGATCAGTTTGTCTAAATAAAATCATCTATTTTATTTTCTATCTCGAAGAAAAAAAACATTTTTTCATACATGGAGGATTGAGTACCGCAAATTGTGAATTTATGAAAACTAATATTTGCATTTTAATGCTTAATTTTTTTAAAGGTATCCTAATGAAAGATATACGATGCAATTGTTTTTTTTTTTTTTTTTGTTAGTGCTAAACTAAAGAATACTATACAGATATCGAAGGATACCTCTTGTAATTGTTGTAAATTGGATTAATCACACAAAATATATCAAAGGGGACTCCTTCTTAGGTTGTTTTATGGCTAACTCTCGCCGAAAAAGGGAATCCATGAATATAATTAGATAGTCCTCCGTCTTTTTTAGGTGTTTTAATTATAATATGAGTTATTTATATTGATACATTAAACTATAATTAATAAATTAATACCAGATTTTTTTTGCCACACGGTTATTTTAAATAGTTTGATTCTTTAGTTTAGATTTAAAATATTAAGGTAATTTAGGTTTAGGTGTG
>SNQN01000667.1:30954-78444 GCA_008642245.1 Bassia scoparia
AATAATAATAATAATAATAATAATAATAATAATAATAATAATAATAATAATAATAATAATAATAATAATAATAATAATAATAATAATAATAATAACAATAATAATAATAATCTACACATTACAATAATATTAGTAAATAATGATTTTTTTTTAATCCACACCGTATCCTAATCATACAAACACATCAAATATGAACTAAAACTCTAAATTATCAAGGGTGTTTCCTCACCATTATTTCTCACATATTTTTGCTAACAATAAATTTTAGGAAAATTTGTCATATACTACCTACTTTTTCCAAAAGTTTAGAAATAACTACCCGAATTTTTTTTTAATTAAAAATAACTACTTACTATTTCCCTAAACTTTGCGAATCCCTACCCATTTTCAATTTTCGACCAAAAAAAGAAATATTTCGGCAAGAATAAGAATATTCTGGCCTTGTTCTTCCTTCTCCTTACCTCAATTCCACTCAAATTCACTCACAATCACTCACAATCTCTCACAAATTCCACTCTTATTTTCAAAACTTCACTCAAATTCATCCCAAATCCATTTTTAATTCCAAAATTTTAGTAATTGTGAGTGGGATTGATTGAAAAGTGAGATAGAAAGAGAGAGAAACGAAGAAGAAGGAAGAACAAGGTCGGAATAATCTTATTCGTGCCATAATATTCCWWTTATTGGTCGGAAATTGAAAATGGGTAGGAATTTGCAAAGTTTAGGAAAATAGTGGGTAATTATTTTTAATAAAAATTTCGGRTAGTTATTTCTAAACTTTTGGAAAAAARTGGGTAGTTTGTGACAAATTTTTTTAAATTTTATCGAATAACATTACAAATTGAATAAGACGAAGTTAAAGACAGTGCAAATAATAAATATTTCAAATTCAATAAGAGTGAAATGTTGTAGGGACTAGGGAGTATTATTTTGTTACGGGAGTAATTGAAAGCAAGTTGATTGGTGAATACTGAATAGAGCAGTGACAAAAGCAAGTTATATAGAGAGAATGGTGTCAATCATGGACTGAATAGCTCAAATTCATAAATTTATCGTTGGTTTCRATTCTTCAACTTGCTTGCGATGGTGGAAGCTGAACCGCCCACTTATATAGACAATGCTCTCAATCATGGAGATAGTCGAACCCTACTCCCAACTATTGTAAGCCCCTATTTTATGTCATTTTATTCTCTTTTCTGGGTTGCTTGTGTCGCAGTCGAGGTAGTATTTTACATTAATTGAACTCTGTTGGATTGAAATTAGAAATCTTATTTAATTTTAGAAATTAGGGATGATAATTGATATTAGATTGTTCAATTTTCTCTCTGATAATGAAAATTGAAATTAGGGATTGAAATTGAACTGGGTAGGATTATTATGAAACTGATGTTGAAATGCAATGAAAAACCACCTAAAATTAGGCTGTCAATGTCCGAAATATACCCTTCTCAACTAGGTGTGCATAGAATTATAGAATTATAGAAATACCAAGTGAAGAAGAGCAGTCCCAACCTTAAATGCTTATAATCTTGCTGCAAGAGAGTATCTKAGTAWGCTATTATGAATAACTACATTGCTTTGATTCCACATTCGATCGTTACCTCTATTGGCTTGATCTACATAAGGCATCAACCTTCTACATTGCTTAATTTAATTAAGGATAAGAAAGAGGTATAAGAAAATAAAATGGAGTCCATGTGATTCGAGAGAGATAGAGAGAAAAACATTGCAAACTCACTAGACTGAGGGAGTAGGTTTGCATTTTAACTGTAGCACGGATTATTTTACTTGTTTTCTAGAAAGAATCTTAATTGACATGATTCATGTCAAATGGATGGCTTGACCTAAGTCCTACCCTGATCTAAAAATTGAGCATAATATAAATCCAATGTGTCTATCTTCTTTGTGGATTGAAATATCCCGCAGCAGACTTTCTATTGAATCTTTTTCTGGTTTAGTGGGCTAAGTAACTGAAAATAATAATTTTTTTATTATGTACTTCTCCGTCTAACCAAATCACAATTACTCAACTTTCACTTGAATTTTCTATGGCCGGGTTAGGCATGACATCAACATGGCTATTAATCCTTCTATTGTCGATTAATTGACATTCTAGGTTTCCCTTACCTGCTCTTTCCTGTTTGCTACCGGGAGTATCTTTCTCCTAGACTAGCATTGTATCTGGTTGATGCTTCAAATCTTTAATCAAAGCTGTTGTAGGGAAATCTCTTATAATGTACCGAATTCATAAGCAAATTGTAACTGTTGAAGCCTTGAAGGTATATATCGTTCTTCAGCATGTCTTTAGCAAGTTGCAGCTATTGAATTTGAATGCATGAAAATTAGGACGGGTCAGCTTGTTCATATGCATGTCTTATCACTTAAATATCACTTTCATTGTTTGAGTTCTGTAGTCTTCTACTCTTCTGTGTCTGTAGTCTGTTCCATTCAAAATCTTTTTACTTCTTTACATTTGGTCATGTAGTCTTCCATGCACATCTTTGATCACTTATTTATGAAACACTGTAGCTGTCATTTTTTTTAAAAGGACACATTGACACAAATCATCCTATATTCCATATCRCTGCAGATATTTGTATATACCCACTCCATTAGATATGCCAATTTGAAAGACACCAACTTCAAGGGTGAAACATTATGGAGCTTTCATTTCTAAAGAGCTATGTGTTCTCCTGAAAAAATAAGGGTATGGAGGTCATTTTCCAACCCACAACATACGAAACAGTGGAACATGTACATTSAGACATCCCTAAAAGGAAAGTGGAACATCTATTCAAAATCCAAGGGTGTATAATATATCATGTTATGTCAGATTTTGCATGAATTTTGTACTAGCAAATGTGAAGAACATATGAAAGGATTGGAAGATTCTGCTCATTATGGGTTAGAGCCGAAACCTAACTATTGTTGCATCATTGTGGTTTACATTATTTCAAGTATCTCAAAARATTGAACTAAATTTGTGATGTCTGTTCTGTTAACTAGGAAATGCTGTCTAGAGTTTGAACTTTGGACTGTGATTAAAGTCCACAGTCAGTTGATTAATTGATTAACAATAACTTTAAAATTTGTGAATTCATTTACCTTTATTTTGATTGAATTAGAGTTGATGCAGATAAATTTCTGCGCTAGTTATTGTAAACATTGAAATCTTATTGTGGCAACAATATCTCATCTTTCATCTACTTATGGAGCATAGAAATTTAGTAACTGTTTCTAAYGCTTAATATTCTTGCTAATATTAGGCCACCACRCCTGATGAATCACAGTCACATGAGTTGCCTGCACATCAAGCCTATGTAGATCCTACTATATCAACATCTATAAAATGTGAATCAAAAGCAGGCATCACAGATGATAATATTGTCCTTCAAAAGCTTCTTGTAAGTTGAGATGACAAATATAATTTACTATTCCATATTTGTATTATTGAGTATAATAATTTGACATTCTTAATGGAACTAGAGGCGATGGAGATATTTTGACCATCGAGATGGAAGTTCTTGTATAAAAGATTGTGTAGCAAAGTCTCTAAAGCGAAAGATCAGGAAACCATGCTATGTTTGTGGTCAATTTCAACATATTGGGAAGAAATGCCCTAAGGTAGTGTATAAGCTTGTTATTGATGGTAATATGGGTCTTATCAATCAGATTTTTATTACTTTCGGTAACATTATGAAGGGAATTTTAGTTCAGTCGGTACTAAGCAGAGCTTGTAAACTAAACTAGTTATTGAATGAATAAATCAAATGTTTGCATGAGAATATTCTTTGCTAAACTGAGTTGCACTTGCAGCGTCGTAATTGCTCTACTTGCAAGAAACGAGGCCACATTGCACATGATTGTCCAACAAACAATGAAGAACATCTTATCTGTTTGAGGTGTGGGGAATCAGGACATGAACTCTTCACATGCGATGCTGAATACTCTCCTGATGATCTAAAGGTAAATATTCCATCGACTGTGCGATTCAGCTCCCACTCAATGCCCCACTGGCCCACTGTCTAGAATAGATGCCATATTGTTCCAAATGCTCATTACTTGGTCTTAATAAGGGTGTTTTGAAAGCTAATTACTAGTCATTGCTGTAATCAAATGCAACAAATTTGTCCACCTGTGAGAAACAATAGTCCCTTTGTTCCAGTTTTTGTTGTGACACCTGCTTTCGGTAACATTATGAAGGGAAATTCTATTTGGTAGACTTGTGTTCTTAGTTTTTCTACATGGCACATGCTCAAACCAGTGAGCTATGTTGTATTTAGTGAGTAYTATTTAACACATTTATTATTTAATCTATGATTTGTTTTCCAGTAAATTCAGAATTTCACGCGGATCCAACAGGGTTCAGTTGAACCCCCCCTGAACCCCCGCTGGATTCGCCCCTGCCCATGAAACCCAACCCAACCCAACACAGTCATTGACCCACCTCAACCCTGACCGGTCTGTGTCTGGTCAGCCCCCAGTCACCCACGGGTTGAATTTCCCCAACCCAACCCATGGCCATTACTAGCAGCCGCAACATCTTTGAACCGCCGTCGCCGCAAACGCAACACCTTTGAGCTGCCACATCCGCTACTTGTTTGAAATTGGGTTAGTCAAATTTCGAATTTTATTTAGGATATTCGAAACAAAATCTCCTATTTCCCTCTTATCCTTCCTAACTCACACTCTCAAACTCACACTTTAATCTCTCAAAACAATCACAAAATTGATCTAAATTCCACATTCCTCACTCAAACACAATCTCATCAAAATTTCGAATTTTATTCGAAAAATCTGGTTTTATTGYGTGGTATATGGTCTGATTTTGGGGTGAATTTAAGCTCGAATTTGGGTATTTGGCTTTGAATTCTGGGTTTTTCACTTCAAATTGGTAAGTTTTTGGGTGAAATTGTGGTGGCGTGATAGTTGATGTGTTTGTAACAATGGAGAAAAGAGGATAAAGTTGAATGGAGCAATAAAAGGAGGTGAAAGAATACAGGTAGGAGAATGAAGAGCAAATACGTAAAAAAATGTTAAAATTTAACACCGTTAGGTTTTCCATCCTCATTAAGGGCCTTTGAGCTAATGTTGCATACTTCAGGGGTATATGAGCTAATATAACTCAGGGGTACATGAGGAAAAAATCCCAACGAATTATCGTTGATAATTAACAATTTGATTGCAATTAGCTTATGGAAGAAAATTGAATAGTAATTTGGGTTTACTAGGGATAATTCATTTTGAAAAAGTCTACCATGTAGAAAAGTTAAAAACACGGGTCTAAATATAATTTCTCTATTTTGAAGGGAGTGAAGTTGAGAGAAAAAGGTGTGTGGGAAACTAAGAGGAAAATTAGAGGGGAGAAATAGCTGAAAATAGAAATGTGCAACTACTAAGTGTCATTTGAAAAGAAAAATGTGGCAACTTATTTGGGACAGAGGGTGATTATTTGTTTTGATATTCACTGCTGAATCTCCTTTTTACATGACAGAATGTTCAATGTTACATTTGCCAAGAACTCGGACATTTGTGCTGTGATAATTCTACTGACATAAGCCCAGCAGCAGCCTCTTGTTATAATTGTGGGGACTCTGAACATTCAGGTTTGGTATGTCATATTTCTTCTTTCACCATATATCATCTTTGGTCCTGTACATATCTTCTGCTAGACTCTGGAACATGTGGTTGAGTAGAAATTTAATTTGCTCACTTGGTGATTCTCTATAAACTATAAAGCAATGCCCA
Organism: Bassia scoparia; assembly: GCA_008642245.1. Taxonomy (NCBI): domain Eukaryota; kingdom Viridiplantae; phylum Streptophyta; class Magnoliopsida; order Caryophyllales; family Amaranthaceae; genus Bassia; species Bassia scoparia. The sequence continues at coordinate 36,703 of SNQN01000667.1, forward strand.
AAACCGCATCTGGATAAGTTTGGCTCACGGCCTCCTCCTATATGCTACAAATGTGGAGAGGATGACCATGTTGCACGTAAATGCATAAAAGATCCTGGCGGGCTTTCATCGCGCCACAAATGTCAACAGGTTGGTAGCCTTGCGATATTAGAGTTTATCTGAGAAATCATTTAGATATATTTAACTTTGATTAATGGTAAAATATTTTGAGTTTTTTTGCAGGCTTCTGAAATAGATTTGGACGCGGAAGCAGAAGATGCAAGTGAGTACGAGAACCGAAAAACAGCTAGGAGGAGGAGGACATATAGGCATGGTACAGTGAAGAAACGACAGCTGAAAAGATTATTAGAGTACATGTCTGTATAGTATGCCATTGATCGCATGCTCTAGGGGGTAGCATTGGAGTTTGTCCAATCCCCACTTCATTTGTGCAATCTTTGTATAATTCTTAATTGTTGTGATRTATAGAAATCGTGTTTACTGTTTAGTCCCCGGAATTCGGGTAACGTATTTCAAAAGTATTCTACTAATAGCGATAAATCAATTGCTTTAGTATTCTACATTGGTATTCAATTGCTTWAGTATTCGGGGAATTTCTAATTAATCTTGAAGATTAATTTAATAAATCAATCCAGTGACATAGTTGTATGGGGTTCTGTAATTATGTGTAACTTTTGGGTCAATTAAGAAGCATATATTTTGACCCAAAAATTGCATATAATTACGTAATTCATACAACTATGTCACTAAATTGATTTCTTAAATCAATCTCCGTGATTGATTAGAAATTATCCAGATTATGATTCATTAAATCAATCACCTCTCCTTAAACCTCTGTCTCAAGCTTATTTTCTCTCTCAATAAAGTGTATGTTCTTTTTCTCACATGTACATGCTATTTATATCTATAGCTTGTATATTACTCTCTCTGTTCTAGTTTATTATTTATGTTTCAATTTTTTAGTGTTCYCTTATATGTTTTACATTTGTTTTATCTCTTTTTTCATATTTTACTTTTTTACATATTAATTAGTTAGTTTATGGGTCAGGTGATGCCCTAGGCTATTAAYGAATTAGTTGTACATTTATGGTATTTATGAGTGAGAATAATTAACATTATGATTATGGTGTGGTGGTAATGATGTTGCTAACTAAATCATAGGTTGGATTCTTTGTAATTCCATATTGGATATATTTTTGGATGAAAAATGCTCAATTAAGTGCAATAGAGTCATTGTGAATCCTATGTTAGAAGAGATATGAAGTAACATGTGACGAATAACAAAAATCTCACTTGTGTTTTAATAAAGAGTATATAAATGTTACTTTTACCCAAAAAAAATCTCATATTACCTCTTATTCTTAAAATTATCAACTAGTTAATAATTTTAACAAAAACAAGTATGAGACTATAGGTTAATATTCTTAAAATTATTAACTAGTTAATTAATTAATTCATATATATACAACCCTAAATCTCTTAAAATGTGTGCATAATACAATGTTGGCAAACAAAAAAAAAGGTGGCAAGTAGTGGCTATGGCCTGTCATAGTATGCGGGGTGTCCAAAATAAAACATAGAGAGTAATACAATGGCGCTATGCTTGGGTGGAAATAGCTCAAACACAGGTCTACAAAATTTAGCCTGCAATTGCCAAAAAAATGGACAGATTTCACATAAAATAGCATTAACTCTTAAGAGTGACTTTAGAGATGAGTGTTGTTGACTCAGATTTTTACGACAGAGCTGAAAATTATATGGCTAAATGAGATTAAAGCTATTCATTGTTATCCAAAGAGAACTAAAATCTACTGCTTGTTTTCAAAAGATACAGGTCTGACTACAGTCTACAGTCTACAGATGTAAGATAGGTTGCGACTAATACCCCTTAAATGTTACACAACACAACATCCACCGCATTTGATACACAGCATGGATCCAAAAGGTGAGTAGCCTAAAAGTTATCGAGAACCTATGAATGTACAGTTGCACGAGAGTAGCATYAAATACCCCACTCTCTAAATTTTCAGCATACAACTAATGTCTGTGCACAGGTGGTGTTGAAGGTTGACTGCTTGACCCATAAAGACCAATACCTGGAGGACGGTAGAATCCCCCRCTTGCATTCTGCTGCTGAACCAGTTGCTGAGGAGGCTGGAGTGGTTGTGCGCTTTGGAGTGTAGGCGGCCGAGCATGGCCCGTGACAACATGAGATTGCAAAGGCGGAGGAGGTGGTAGGGTGTTACTACCATATCCATAAGGCACCATATTCAACATCATACCACCAGACTGAGAAAACTGATTAGGATGTGGATTAGTAGGAAGCAGAGGTGGAGGTGGTGGTGGGGGAGGTGGGCCCAATGAAGCTGCCTGTAAGCTGGACTGGGATATAGAATTGTTTGAGATAGAGGCAAAGTAGGGTGAATTGCTTACATCAAGGTTTCCAACATCTGCTCCTGAAGATGGTTGTTCCAATTTCTGTCGTTTATCAGGTGGGAACATCACTAAATTAGAAGAAAGTCCCTTTGCAGCTTCTTCTGCTGCAAGGGAAGAAAGGACAGAAGAAAGCATCTGTGCTGAAGATGTGGAAGCAGTAAGCCTAGCAGCAACAGCAGCTGCAGCAGCCTTTTTGCTCTCTTCATCAGTAGCTGACAGTGTAGCAAAAGAGGATGTCGCAGGTTGACTTGAAGGTTGAGATACTTGATGAACAGGAATCTGTTGATTGCCCATTGATTGAATAGGAATCTGAAGACTGCTTGTTGCCTGCAAACCAGGGTTATTAAGCTCTCCCATTACCGGTGGTTCAGTCAATGCACGAACTGTTGCTGTTGCTGCACCATGATCATGTGCTGATGGCAATACCTTTGGTCTCAGAATTCCCACCTCTTTGATCCGACTATAAGCAATCTGCAATTTTGTGAAATTACCAACTTAGTGTCAAAAATATACTCTCTAATCAAGGCATAATTGCTGCAGAAAACATTCATTTCAATTTACTTAAGTTTATTAGGAATAATTTACTTGTATCATCCAATTTAGTAATTATTTCTTAACAAGTATACCATATTTTTAGTTCTTAGCAATTGCCCTCAAAATTGAAGATAAATAATTACCTGCAACTGACGCTGTACAGTCCCCAGCTGCACTTCCTGAAAGATTAAGACTATTAGTAGCCAAAACATGCACAAGCAACAATATGACAGTCCATTCAAATCCCTAAAATGAAACATTCTACAACATTGATGAAAAAGTGATGCATTTTAGCTAAACATCAGGTAAGCAAGCCATGAGAGACTGTTGCTTCATTGCAACATTTAGGATTCCTGAGTATTGTTGACAGCTGAGAATATTAATCCATTCTATACCAATATATACAAGTTTGACAAGTAGCATCTGGCAGGACTATGATGCTGTCACACAACGCCAAGGCAAAATCRGCTGCACATGATGGGAAAAAGAAAAGAAAAATAGTTTGCACCATAGTTTGTGCTTCGCAGAGTAGTTAATTTAGATTCTTCCAAATTAATCAATCAATCAATCAATGAAAGCCTTAGTCTCATTAGTGTGGTCGGCTAACATGGACCAAAGATGATTATTCTGGGAAGTCATCCACAAAGATTTTCCTCCACCCCCTATGATCGAGTCCCTCAATCTCTAGTAAACACATCTGCTTCATATATTTTCTAACTCTTTCCCACCAAGTCATTTTAAGTCTCCCAAATATGGAAAGCGAACTACATTAATACAGGGGGGAAGCAAGTCAATCCATATTTATACTTCGTAAATGCAATTGCAACAGAATTGGCAAAAGGCTTTCCGTTACAAACACCTAGTGCTCTTATGCTGCATTCTCTCTAAAAACACGTGTGGAAAGAAACAGACAAACATACTTGATCCTGAACTGCTTCTTTTAACAGTGAAACCAGAGACACCCTGGTTGCTGCTGAACCTTCGAGTTGTCTGACATATTTCTGAAGGACTTCTTCCTGCTCTTGTATTTCATCTGCAATTCCAGTCCTTGGCTGAATTCCTGACCAAGAAAAGAGATTGTCAGTGGAAGAATCAAGGGGCCTTTAAGCTTCAACAACAAACCCTTTGGGAATGGTTTGATAAAGTGCGAAAAAATAAAAATAAAAATAAAAAATCTGAGAAGATAGAGAGAAAGGAGAAGTAAGAACAGCCATAAAAACCACCCTATAAATATTARTCATCTATCGTTGTGTTTCTCTTTGAGACTGGGTTGTCCAAACACCAGAAGTGTTTACATTGATGAATCAGATCCAATGTTGAGCATTTCTCAGTTTTGGGATCATCAGTTACAAGTGGTTTCAATAAGATAAAAAATATGAGGAAAAATGCTTGCAATTACTGAATATGTAACTTTCTGGTAGCAAAAGAAGAAATCAGGGAAATGATCCAACTCATCAAGCATCGAAAAACCTCTAAAGATCGACATAGAAAACCAATCCTAAAGAAAACCTATTCCAAGGCCATGACTGAAAGGTACAAAGGGGCACRACAAAATACAAATGCCGCATCGTGGTACTTACCAAAGTAACCAAACCAAGGCAAGCTAATAATGGCTTTAAAGGTGAGTCTAAATTAACTTTATTTTTTGGTTGGAAAATGCCTAAAGAAAGCTTAGAGACAGTTTTTAAAACTAATATCTTGAAAACCCCACAAACTACTATGGACAAGATTCCAACAATATTTCCATTCACATCTCCCACTGCACAACAAGATTTTTAAAACCACAAGTGCATAACTATGCTGAAAGCGTTGAGGAGATATATAGCTGTAGTTTACCTAAATCAATGACTGCAAAATAAACCATGCAACAAGTAGGTGTAAAACACTGAACAACCTTGGTAGCTTGCACAACAACGCAGGAAAATTCCTCACAAAATCCTAAGCTTAATGAAAGTGCAAGTGGCTCCCATTACCAACATTAAAGAAACATTGTTTCCATGTTTTTCCCTTCAAAAACTCWAGCAAATTACCAAGGAGAAATTTAATCCACATTTGCTTCGCTTCATTATTTTAAAAACCAAAGACCTCTTTATAGCATAGGTTATGAATATTGAACTTGTTCATTGCTAAAAAACAATGTCTAATTTTCAATAACGGTTCACTTAGGCTTCTCATGAGCATATTTCAATAAGTTTTAGTAAAAATACAATCATTTCAATAAAAATAAGTTCAATTTAGTAATAAGTTCAATCCTTAATAAATTTGTTAAGGTTCCAGAAASGAAAATTTGTAAATAACCCCCACTAAGTAGACCTTTTTTAAAAATAACTCCCAAGATCTTTTTTTATTTTATTTAACTCCCATGATGTACATGAACTTTGTAAATCACCCCCAAATACTAACGGCAGTTAACATTAACCGTTAAATGGGACCCATTTTCTATTTTCCATCCTTAAATATAGTGAAATTACTAAAAAAACCCCACCCCACTAATTATACTACTTGTAACTACATCCCACTTACCCTTTTACAATACCATTTTCACCGAGCACTAAGACCCACCACCTCCCATTTCTATCTTCTCATCCTCCACATTCCATCATCAATCATTCTTTCTCTCTCATCCATCCTCCACCATTCTTTTTCTCTTWTTCCATCAAAATTCTTAATAAAATTTGTCTAAGAAAAACCAAATTAAATCCCCTTAAACAACCACGCACCACCGCAGGCTCACTGCCGCCCCCGCCTCCTTCAGCCCGAAGCCACGGCGGAACGCTGCCACCTCTGCAGTGCTAGATTGTCCAGCCGTCCTCCTCCGACCATCCTCCATCCTCTCTTTCTCTCGTTCTCTCTCCTCTTATTTGATGTTGTTGTGCTGGTGTTTTTGGGGATGGTGAGGCATTGGTATTGGAGTTCGGGTTACGGCAGTGGTGGTGGGTCAAATTATGGTGCTAGACTAGAAGTGGTGGTGGTTTGTGGTCAGGTTCCAAGATAAGATGATGATAGATTGATTGTTAATGTTGATGGTGATTTGATGATGATGATTAATCGTACTGTGAGTGATGATTTTTATTTTTGTGAGCAATGAATTGATAATGTTTAAGGAGAAAGATTTAATATCGTTAGAGAGTTTTAAATGATGAAGCAAGGATATAATTAGTATATTTAATAAGGGTAATTTTGAAATTTTATTATATTTAAGGATGGAAAATAGAAAGTGGGTCCCATTTAACAGTTAACATTAACTGCCATTAGTATTKGGGGGTGATTTACAAAGCTTATGTACATCATGGGAGTTAAATAAAATAAAAAAAGATAATGCGAGTTATTTTTAAAAAGGGTCTACTTAGTGGGGGTTATTTACAAATTTTCCTTCCAGAAAATATAAGTCCAATTCACTAGTACTAAAGTTTTGTTCGGTAAAAATAAATTCAGTTCAATAGACAAAATTCAGTTGAYGTGAACAAGATCTTAATGGTAAAAAAAAAATATAAAAGAGGCGAAATTGGCTGCAATAGTATGAAGTTGAACCAAGGTGCAAAGTACAACACATACTTGACTGGAGGACAGAATGTACTTGTAAGGTGGGTGCATAGCATAGCATAAATAAAAACAGAGGCCTGAGGTTACCAATTGAAATTGTTAAACTTTCCATGCTCCCAATGTTTCTCAACCTAGGTTTAATTGAGCCACCATAMGACCTCAAATACAATAAAATTCAATGAAAATCTCAAGTGCCTCTTYCTTTTATGCTACACTATGCACTCACCTTACAAGTTCATGTTGTCCTTTGCACTCGGTCAAGTTTGTGTTGTAACTTGCACCTGGGCCCAAGTTCGTGTTGTTGCGGTGAAGAACAAAAATCTTCAAATGAGTAAACATTTTGTTATGCTCAATGCCTCAATACCCAGAAGAGACATTAGATATTATACTTTGCATATCTCAAATGGGACTAATAAATAATATCAGTTTATTTAGAAAGACTACAAAAAGTTCCGTTGAAGAGTGCTTATACTCCATATAGTCATGAAAATCAAACATTGACATTTAACTCAAACCAAATACAACACAAACACACAATGCTCCTAAGCTATACTCCCTCCACTTTGTTTAGTTATTCCACTTCATTTTTCACACTTCCCAAGGAACAATTTTCACCCAAAATATATGTATAACAATCAATCAAAACCTTAATCCCAAAAGTGAGGTCAACTACATGAAGCAAACCATATAATGACCAGCAAAAGATTCTCCTACTCCATCCGTCACGATCAAAGAAGTCATCCTCATGTGTTTGCTTCTTAACTTTCCTAATTCTTCCCATGCCTTCCAATCATGTCATTTTGGGTCAACCTCTACAAATTTTAAGCTCCCCATGATCCCAAATCTCCACTCTTCATAGTACGATGCATCTTGAGGTTTTGTTTTACATGCCACAACCAACGTAAACAATTTTCCTTAAATTTTTCACTAAGAGTACAATTGTAAAAATTATATATTGGAAAAGCATTTAATTAGACAAAAATTAACATGATTAAACGTCACTATATTTTCCTTTTATACGAAAAGCTATTAGTCGTCAAAATGAAATCGATAAATAGTGCAAAATTCCAAGAGAAAAAACTAGTTAAAAAGGGATATTCTACATAGTACCCCACGATTATTGGGATTTCTACAATTCATCCCTATAAATTAGAAGTTCTACATGATGACTAGAATTTAATTAAATTACTAAGAAATAACCTTGCATTAGTATATTTATTAAGTTAACCATTGACATGTTAATAAATATTTTTTAAAAAAGGGGAAAAAAATATCGAACTGACCTATGAGAACTCTCTCATGTTTTACACTTTTACCTTTCATGTTCTATATTTTTATTTTTATGTTCTACACTTATAGTTTCATGTTCTATAATTTTAGTCATTATGTTCTACGGATTTAGTCTTCATGTTCTACAAAATCAGGCTTCATGTTCTACAAACTTATAACACTTTTCTCTCTCCTCTTTCACCTCCCACGCCACCTCACCCAGCCATAAATACCACCACTGAGCCCAACCCATCAGTCCCGCTACAACTACCACTAATGCACCACGGCGGCTGGCGTCGCTCAACCACTCCACGAACCAGACCTCCCCGCTACATTGCTAGATCCGTCGCTGCACCAGCCTCGTTTCCACTTTCCACCACAACCGCTCGAAATTAAACCTTAATCATTGCCGTGCAACTACACCCTAGCCAATCAAACCTAGAACTCRGCAATCGAATCACCCCAACAACGAGCACACCAACACCTAAATTGAACCCTCAATCGAACCTTGCCACTAATCAAACACCTTGGTTGGAGATGTTAGTTCGAGGTGCGAGCTTAGTGATGTGAAAGTTAGTTCGAGGTGCGAGCTTAGTGAYGTGAAATGTGATGTGGCGAGGTGGTATAATAGCGATGGAAGTTGTTGTGGTGGTAGCAGTTTGCGTGGCGGTGCGACGGCGACAGCTAATGTTGCGGTGGAGAGAGAAAGGGTGAGGAGGAGAGAGAAAGGCTTGTTTCGTGGTTGTGGCTCGGCGATTGTTGCTGGGTGGTGTCCTGGGCTAGCGCATCAGTTGAGTCGGTGGAAGTGGCGGCACTGGAGGCTGGCGGCTGGCGGCTGGCGTGTGCTGAGAAGGGGGTAAATAGGAGAGATCAATGATTAAGGAGAATAAGAGAGTGAGGAAGAAAAAGATAAAAAAAATATTAAAAAGATGAAGGGATGAGTTAGTTTGGATTAATTTGTATGGCTTAGATTAGAGTCTCATAGTTCTCACAATAAGGTTAGTTCTTCATATGAACCTAAATCTATATATATTATATTAATATATATATATAATATATATATATTTATAATTATATATATATATTATACATCTTAACATATTTCTTTTTAGACGCCCCATTTTGTGAATTTTGGAAATCGAGGCAAAATTTGATGAATTGATGGTATTCAATAATGTAAGTGGGGTTCAAAAAGGAGAGATAAAGGTTAAAGTAAGTGTATTGATGAATATTTTAATGAAGTGGGAAAAGTTGTGGTCCCACAAAAAAGAGTGATTGAAGAGAGATTAATGAATATTTAAGTGTGGACCCCAATCTAAAAAAAGGAAAAAAATAAGAATGAGGCATCTAATATTAATATATATATATATATATATATAATAATAATAATATATATATATATATAAGAGAGAGAGAGAAGAGAGAGAGGAAAGAGAGAGAAAGAGAGAAAGAGAGAGAGTAGGTTCATATGAAAACCATCTTATGGTGAGAACTATAGGAACTTATTCCCAACCATTTAAATCAATCAAACAATCTCAGCCCTTAATATTGTAATAACATTTTTTCTTTTTTGTTCCCACCTACCCTCTCTCCTCCTTTATGATCTGGATGAGATTAGATCATATTATTAGTTTATTTTATATATGGAATGTTTTAGGATTAATTAGATTTATTTTATTTTATTTTATATAGTCCGAATTATTAGATTAGATTAGTTTGTTAGGATATTTGTTAGTTAGGATATTAGTTTGTTAGGATATTTGTTAGTTAGGATATTTTTCTGATTTTAGATAATACTAGATTTCGGTTAGAGTTTAAACTAGATATATTAAATATTTTAGGATATAATTAGTTAGGAATTTTGGATAAGATTTATATCTTTCCATAAATATCTTAGTTAGTTTTGATATATTGTGTATTATAAATAGGTTCGAATTCTTTAATGAAAATTCAGTTTATTCTTTCGTCAATATTTCTCTCTTGGTATTCAAGAAAAACCCTTGTGAATTCTGTGAATTATTTTTCTGTGAGTTCGCTTGATTAACTACATTGGTGCTTGTGTCTTTGTGAGTTAAGATTTTTGATCCTGTGAATTTCTGTGGATTTGAAGTATTTTTCAGTGTTTACCATTCCTCTTTGGGAAATATCCCTTCGTGCTTATTTGTGAGAGTAGGGATTTGTGAGCAACTCGCTTATAATCCACATCACTTTACCCGTTATCTCTCCTCCATGCCACTTTTCTCCACACCAGCAGCTAGCACACGCTCACCACAAGCAGCTAACACCATCGCGGTATCCTACAGTCGACCACCAATCTTCCTCCTAAACCCTCTCTCTCCTATCGCACCACGGCACCCGCACCGCCGTCGATCACACCAGTATGAGACCAAGCAACACCGCACCACACCCCGATGTATACCCTCCCACCAAATCGAAGTGGTCCTTCATATCACCACGAAAATCCCATTTAAACCCTAACACCCTCAATCGGAAGGGGTTGCTAGGTTCGAATGGTGGCAAGGTTCGGTTGAGGGTTCGCTGGATTTTCGAGGGGTTCGAATGGTGGTTTGTGTACAATTGAATGAGATCGTATTTTTGTGCGTGTGTGATGCGCTATGTCGAGTGATGGCGTGAGTCTGTGCGTGATGGTGTGGTTGCGTGAGTTGTGTGGTTAAGGGTAGTGGGTGGTGTTATTGTTGTGGGTAAGGGTGAAGTTTCGATGGAGAAAGGTAAGGTAAGGTGCAGGTGGGCTGAGTGAGTTTGGGGCTTTGGGTTGGCTCAGTACGGTGGTGGTGTTGGGGGTTGCATTCTTGTAGATTATAGGTGGCTATGGGTTGTTTAATGGGAGGAGGTAATGGCTAGCTCTCTTCGTAGGAATGAGGAGAAGTTCTAATAAAGTGTAGAACATGAAGTAGAAATTTGCATAACACGAACACTAAATCCGTAGAACATAATGATTAAAATTGTAGAACATAATGAAACTTTAAGGGTAGAACATAGAAAATATAAGTGTAGAACATGAAAACTGAAATTGTAGGACATAATAAGTATAGGTGTAGAGCATAAAGTGTAAAAGTGTAGAACATAGAGTTCTCATAGTTCTCACCTAAAAAGAGTTCATGGGATCCTCACCCTATATATATATATATATATATATATATATATATATATATATATAGATTTAGGATCAAATGAGAAGAACCCTTAAAATGAGAAGGGTGAGAAGCAATCCTGATCATTCATTTATAATCCAACGATTGCAATTTTAGGAATCATATGTGCATATATTTCATGCGAATGTGCATATTTTTTTACACAAATGTGCATATTTTTCATGCTATATATACCTGAATATATTATAAAATTGAATGTGCATTTATTTTTATGTGAATGTGCATAATTTTTTAGGTAAATGTGCATAATTATGAGTCATTTAAAATCTGATGAAAAACCATAATCACAAAACAGATTAATCATGTCGATGCATGCTACTAATTCACAAGMAACTCCAAAACTAAATCTTCCTTGCTTATTCTCCTCCATCCACTCTCCATTGTTGTTGTCATTGGGCTTATGCTTAGGAGGATACAATTCTATTAAACGATTGAAATACTTTAATTTGAGGATGATGAATATGATGATTATGGATATTCTTTCCCTTTGAGTCATCCTTGTTTGAGATTACGAAGAATAAGCGTATATTTCAGCGAAATCGACGATCGTCACATCCAAGCTATTTATATTATTGGTGTTAATGAGATGATGTTAATTTGATGATATTGATGGCAATGAGTAGCACGACAATCTTGGGTAGTAATGGTGAGAGTATGGTAATGATACAGGAATAAATGGCATTGAACCAAYGRCAAAAATAATTTTGTCCGTAAAAAGAAGGAAGAATGAATTRTGTTGTCGTATACATTCGCGTAGTGTCTAATTCTTTGATTAAGCTTTATCAATATCAACCGTTGGATGTCTTCTCACCTTTCTCATTTTAATGGTTCTTCTCATTGGATCCTAACCATATATATATATATATATATATATATATATATATWWATATATATATATAGGAAAAGGATCATGTGAAAACCAATTGATTTGGTGAAAACTAAAAACCTTAAATCTCAACCATTCATCTTTAGAAATTAAATCACATCCATTGAACTAATTTGCCATCATAACCATACACTTCAGCACCACGTCAGCATGCCACGTAAGCCGCCATGTCAGCACCCCTCTGCCACGTCAGCACTGACGTGACATGGCGTTGACATGGCATGCTGACGTCAACGCCACAGCGATGTGGCATGCTGACGCATCGGTGACGTGGCATGCTTATATGGAAATGTCCTAAAAATCGTAAAAATGTCCTAAATTGTATGCACAAATGTCCTAAATTCGAAAAATGTCATAAATCACAAAATGTCCTAAATCGTAAAAATGTCCAAAATTATATGCACAAATGTCCTAAATCTGAAAAATGTCTAAAATCACAAAAAAGTCCTAAATTATAGATGTAAAATGTCCTAGTTTTTAGTTTTCACCAAATGTACGGTTTTTAGTGGATCCTAACTCTCTCTCTCTCTCTCTCTCTCTCTCTCTCTCTCTCTCTCTCTCTCTCTCTCTCTCTCTCTCTCTCTCTCTCTCTCTCTMTATATATATATATATATATATATATATATATATATATATATATATATATATATGTATTAACACTGTAAATGTAATGATGAAAGTATTGAAGCATACGCTACACACATTACAGATTACAGGACATAAGTTAATAGTATAGTGTAAGCTATTGACAAGTCGAAGTGTACAATAGTACATGCCCTGTTCCCAATGAAAGATGTATGGAAATTCTTACTATCACCTAGAAAAACAAGAAATTGAACCATAAAGTATACATAAGGAAAAACCATATAGTACTTTGCATACCTTGACTGATCATATTTTCTATTTCCTTCAATGTTTTTTCAACAGAAAGAACAGCTGCATTGCATTTGACAAGCATAGATTCTTCATTTGAACAATCATCATGGAGACCATGAAATGCTGATACTATTTTTTCAGGAAATCCACCAGCTGCCAATTTCTGAAAAAAACACAGATAAGCTGAGCTTTTGATGCACAAAACTTGCTACAAAGAAAAAACAAGCTAAGACCAAAAGTTAAATTTTGAATAAAACAGATGAAAGGGAAACTGACAATTCTCAATGACTGAGCATCCTTCTTCACAATTTTGATGGGATTGGTGCTCCTTCCATTGCTGGCCAGTTGTGGGGTAGGATCTTTTATCTGATTTGCTGCCAGTTCCTCTTTAAGACTCTGAACACGGGATCCGAAAACCTTTCGTTCTTCCCAGATGTCCACCTAAAACACAGTGAGGAGCCCACATTAGGAAGACGTATTTAGTAAAAAGAGAAAAAAAATGAATAGCAGACTCTAATGAAGAATTAAATTATAAGAAAAATCTAGGATGTCCAATAAATATGGACACAACCCAAAAACAAAGTTTGAACTTCATTCTTCTTCCCAAGGGTCAATGTATGCTCAATGCCCCACCACAGCCAAGGATCCACCTAAACCCCAGCCGCAAAGACCATCCTTGGCAAACAAAACCCTTGCCAAAACCAGTTATCAATTTAAAACTAAGGTATGACAGAGAAAGAGAGAAAAATATGTTGAAATTATTAAGGGGAAGAGATTGTACAGTGGAAGTGGACAGGAAAACACAAGAAGAGAGAGAGAGAGAGAGAGAGAGAGAGAGAGAGAGAGAGAGAACATTAGTGTTAGTTATGGGCTTGGTACTTGGTAGCTCCATAGGTGTGAAAAGAATGAGAGAGAAATTGTGGTTGGTGGTCTGATGGGTGTGAGAGGAAAGAAAGAGTTGGGAAGAAATAAGATGAAAAACATAGGAATCAGATTGTGGCATGTGAGTAAGGTAACCGTTTATAATAAATTAATGCAACAATTTAAAACAAACACCGATAATAGTAGGGAAAATCATTTACATTGGCCTGGACATGTACATAGAATGCAAGAGGGAGAAATCAAACGAGGTAAAGGGAGATTGAAAAGGATTTGTTTGGAAGAAGTTTGAAAAAGTATGAATCAATTGGATTTGCAAGAAAACGAGGTTCTAGACCGTAGGGGATGGAGAAGGGAAATTTATGATTTTATGCTGATGACTACATGAAAAGAACAATTTTAGTTCATGTAGCGACCCCAATTATGGGACTAAGGCTTCAATCAATTGATAAAACCAATATAGTTTGGATGRTAGTGGCATATTTCTTAGTTGGGAATATATCTGGAAGACATTATCCAAAGTTGGGATTATTGATGTGAATTATTCCTTTAGTAAATTAATAGAAATAAAAGCATAGTTTATCTTCAAGTTTCGTGTCCCTCACCATGCAAGTATATTATATGCCACATAGCATAATAAGAATCGAACCAACAATTAACTATCAATTGGTAAACAATTAGCACAGGTTCATAGGAGTGATAAGACGAAAGCCCACTCTTCATGCTTTTGAAGACGCAAAGTGCATTGCCTAATAATGACTAGTTTTTTATGTGCATGCACTTAGGCCTATAAATTTTTTTCATTAAAAATAATTATATAGTGTGTATTTAATTAATTACTAATTAACAATCCATTTTTTAAAATTGTAATTATGTTGTAAATAACTATGACTTGAATTCAAAATATTTTTCATGTATGTTTTAATTCAATTTGGAGTAATGTTCATTGATTTAGTTTTTCAGTAATTAAGTCACATAATAAATGCAACCTTCATTTTTAATTGAATAAGAGAATTAGTAATTTAGACGTATCAAAATAATTTATTAAGGGTATTAATGTTTTTAAAAGGGGGGACACCATTCTACCACCACCACCACCACCACCACCCCCCCAAGTGATATGTGGTATGTATGATATGAAAGACATTGGCAGGTTTTTTACTGGGAGTCCTGCCCAAGATTGATAAATTCATGTGTAATGCTGCTTAGGGTATGCTTTTCAGCATGTTGTCACTAACTTCTTGCCTAAGGAGGAGTTTGATCACAATCTCATGCTTATCTCTACTTCTATCATTTCTCAAGGGAGGAAACCTTTAATTTGCAATCATTGATTCAAGGATTGGTGGCGAACTCTTGGGGTCAAGGGTGTAAAATGTTTAAGGTTGTTCAGAAGCTTAAAAGATTAAAACCCCTGTTGAAACATATGGATGATAGAAGGCAGGATAACATCTAACATTCAAACAGAAGCCATGACTGCAAAGAAGAATTTTGGGAGGCCCGGGAGATGATGCACAAGAACCATACGGATTCTTGTGTAGCTCAACACAAGAAGACAGTTATTTACATAAAAGCATGGAAAGATTACACTACGATTCTTCAGCACAAAGCAAAACTTCATTGGCTTAGAGAAGGAGATGAGAATACTAAGACCTTTTTTAATAGTATCAAAGGTGGGAAAAGAGAAATCTTATTTTGGCTTTACATGATATGAATGGTGTTTGGGTGGATTCCCCTAACAAGATCACTCAACATTTATGGACTTTTATCAACATCTGTTAGGGTCTTATATGCGTCATATAACAGGTGTTAAGCAACGAAGAGTTGAAAGGGGGAAGGTGCTGACCGATGAGGATAATATTCTTCTCAAGTGTTCCTTTTCAAAGGAAGATGTTAAGAAGGCTATTTTTTCTATCCCCAATAATCAAGTTCTAGGTTTGTATGGTTTAGTGCTTTCAAGTGCTTTCTTTAAGCATGCTTGGCATTTAATTGGTGATGAATCATGGAATTTGTGCTGCCATTTAGAAGTTTTTCGCATCAAGGAAGATGTTAAAAGAAATCAATATCACTACTCTCACTCTGGTGAAGGAAAGTTCAAATTCCTACCTCTGTGAAGGAATTCAAGCCTATAGCTTGTTGCACTATTGTATATCAGTGCATTACCAAGCTCATCTGCTCTGAGTTCAACAATGTTTTGCCCAAGGCCCCAAGGTTATCAGCTCTGACAAAGGTGCCTTTGTGACACGCAGGAATCKTTTTCATATTGTTCTGCTTTGTCATGATTTTGTTAGAATGTACAAACCTACTAACCTAGTCAAGTAGGTTTGTGGAGGAGCTGCAGACTTTATGAACTTCTCTTCRAATTTTGTCAAGCTGATCATGTTATGTATATCTACTCCCAAATTTTCTCTTATGCTGAATGGATGCCCTAGACCTCTCTACCCTAAAAGGGGGTTGAGGTTGGGGGATCCCATTTCCCCTCTCTCATTCACCTTGTGTATGGAGTATGGGTCAAGGATGTTGCAAAGGGTGGCTAATCTTCCAGGTTTTAAATTTCATTACACATGCAGAAGCTTAAAACTCAATCATCTGGGCTTTACAGATGATATGGCCTTGTAGAGGTAAGCTTCAATCTATCAGTATGATGCTTGGTGGCCTTAAGCTCTTCTTAAAACTACTGGTCTTCAGGAAGTCACGCTTTCTTGGTGACTTTCTGGATTAAAGATTGGATGTCTGCCTTTTAAATATTTAGGTGTCCCCATGAACACCAAGAAAGTGACTCCTTTAGAATGTGAAATTTTGGTGGAGAGTCTGGAGAAAATGTGCAAGAAGATTAGAGTGTGGAGTACAGCACAAATATCCTATCGTGGTAGATTGCAACTTGTTAATGCTGTCCTTATGTCAATCTGTGCATGTCTCAAATTTTTATCTTGCCTAAGCTTGTTATTAGGAAGATCAACTCCATTTGCAAATGTAGCATCGTATCCATGATAGCTCTAAGCATGGCAATGTGGCTTGGGATGAAGTCTGCCATTCAAAATCTGGGGGAGGGTTGTATTGTATATCAGACACTTGGTATTATGGAATAAAGTTGCTATTGGGAAGCATGTCTGGCTATTGCTCACAAAAAAGATAATTTGTAGGTGAGGTGCGAGCTGGATTTGGAGAGATATATATGCTATTATAGATGATACTAACATCGAAAACAGCAGTCCTCAAGCCTCCAGTATCGTGCTGTCTATAAGGAGCTTTTGCCAACACTGTTGTAATGGGGTATGGAATAGGTATTCTGTTCCCAAGCATCCGTGATCCGTTCATCCTTTGGTTGACCATGAAAGAGAGGCTTTATTCTGGGGACAGAATGTTAAATTTTGGTCTTATTGATCAAAATACCTGCTGTCATTATAATCAAGGGGCTGAAAGCCACAACGTCTGTTCTTTAACTGCCCTATCGGCTATCAGTTTTGATCTGTTATCTAAAGTAAAGATCTGGATTGGTATTAAGACCAGAAGTGCATAGATATATGTCATCATGATGTGGGTACAAAGGAATTGCAAGCAAGGAAGATTTTAAAAAGACACAGTTTCTATGCCACAGTAGATGCATGTACTTATCAGCTTAGGAAAATCAGGAATGAGACGATTTGGTCGAAGACTAATCCTTCTGCAGATACTACCCTCRAACACATTCAATACATTGTTAAAATAGCATAATTCATTTGTTTTGCAGGAAGATCAAGCTAGGTGATAGAAATAGGATTAATTCTGTATAGTTTTTTTTTTTTTTTTAAGAGGCTTGAGGGCCACAGTTTTGTTGTGCTCCTCTTTGGAGCTTGTGTGTACAAACTTCTGATAGTGCAATATACTTCCTTGCTTGCTTGCTTCTCAAAAAAATTAAAATAAAATAATAAGAATAAACGAATTGTGTGCTCTTCTTTTGCAATATGGAGCACTGCAACTTCTTTGTCTTACCCTCTCAAAGCAATATTAGGTACATAAATAATTTTTAAAAACTTTTATACATCCACCTTTTTTTATGCCTCTCGCTTTTGTGGTTTTTGAGGCGAAYTGTGGTGCACGTATGACGTATTTAGGTATGCTGATGGGTATTTTAATAGAGTATGTGGGACCAAAAAAGGAGAGATAAAGAGGGAATTTGTTGTGCTTTAGTTTCATATGACTGATTTATATACTCCTGTTATTCTTTCCCACGCAATATCCATTCCATATCCCTAGAATCTCATACCCACCTAACCCCCAAAGATTCATAACCCTTTCCATCCATGATACAAACCCTAGATCTAGAAAAGAGAGAAGAAAAGGCAATCCACCATTTCCACAACCAAATTCGACCTCGTCACCACCCAACTCGACATCGCAGACCCAGCGCCGTTGTCTAGCTGTCGTGTTGGGCCTTCCCCTCACCATTCTTTCATCTCATTCTCCCTCGCCCTTCTTTTCTCTCTCCTCACGTGTTCTCTCTCTTTCTCGGCTTCTCGCTGCTCTCTGTCTAGGCCATTAACATTCTGGCTTTGTTGAGTTTATAGAAGATAATATTACATTGCATTTGTGGGAAGGTAATCAAGTATACGTGTACTGTAATGGAAACCCTGACAAGTGACAAAGCTAATGAGGAATCTATTTTTTTTATTTTATGTCTTGCAAGTTGCAACCTATGAGTGAATTTATGTTAATGTTTTTTATTGTTAAGGGTTTTTTAAAAAAAAAATACAATATAAAATGAATCTAAAGTTTAAAAAAAAAAAAAAAACAAAAAAAAAACAAAACAATGTACAACTAATTAAATTGTAATTAGACAAGAATCCATTTCGGGTAAAATAGACCAAACAATGGGAATGGATATAATATCCATTCCACAATTGAAACAAACAATTTTGAAATGGTATGGGGGTATGAATCCATACCACCATGGCATGAATCTCCATACCATTCCATTCCAATWTAGTGAACCAAATGGGGAATAAGTTTTGGGATATTAATCTCTTTGAACTAAGCTGCTAAGTATGAACAAATGAAATGAGTTTTATTACCACTGATATGGTCTCATGCAACGAAAATATTAAGTACTCAAGAAAGAATCTAGTAATTTTTTCCAAGTAGGAAATCAATAAATGCTTACACCATCAGCAAGGCTCCATGTTAAGCTCATGACAGGGAAAAAGAAAGAGAAACTTCTACTTAAAAGTGGAGATTACTATTTAAAAAGGGTCATATGAGTCAATTTCTATACTAAAACGTTGTTCTATATTTAATAACTATCAACATTTCATAAAAGTCCAAATTATAAGATATGTCATATTCCATTGCAATTTAAATCCAACGATTTCACAAAAAAAAAAGTATTCAAAAGAAATATAGCAAAGACATTTCATGCATAAAAAATACATAAACAATGCTATTAAATTCAGTACTAACCAATCTAGTAGCTGCTTTCTTTCCACTTTCATCGCCAGTGTCATAAACATGCTTAAGTGCAGCAGGAAGGACTTTCCAGAACTCATTCACAAATTCACTGCCCTTTCTCCGGCTGTTTTGCAATATATCATTCGCTAGATGAAGAAATGAAATACATTGCTCTTTTTGAGACACGTTAAACATTTTCTCCCATGTTTCAACAACCTGTCTTGCTCTTTTCCGGTGGGAAATACACCATTGGGACAACGCTGAACTTGTGTTAAAAGAAACAGGGTTTAAAATAAGCTAATGTACAATACTAAGTTCTCTCACGGTTAGCTTAGGCAATGTTGTGCAGCAAGCCTCTAATCGTTAATGAAAAAATAATTTCCCCAAAGCCATTCATTTAAATGAGAATTATATACATCACAGCAGCCCATAACAAAAGCATAACAACAGGCTACAATTAATGAGTTGAGGCAAACTTCTAGGGATAGAATATTGCCACTTACAAATGTAAGGTGAAGTCAGAGACTATAAACTAGGAAAGATAAAGGCTCCTAACTGATTTACWATAAAACACAATAATAAAAATATATTTACAATATATTTAACACTTAGCTAGTGCTTAAGATGTTCTTCTGTCATGTCTGATTGATTTTCATCTGCCCTAAGGTAAAYGTTTTCATAAACAATGAGGAGGAAAATTTGATAGAGAGCAAATTCTTGTTTTAAGTCAACCAATAAATTGGGCTACACATACATGAAAATATCCCAGATTCAATTGACGCAAAGGATTAATGAAATTGGTGGAAAATTTTCATCCAAATATAGGAAAATTCAAAATGCGAAAAAACTTTTAGGAACACCCTAAACAGGGAAGGAATGTAGGGAGTACTAAAAAGATAACAGATTAAAAAAATTCACCTAAAATGTCGGCTAAACAATCAGTTAAACTGCGGACAACTATTAGTCTTGACATAACCCTTTAACATGATGAAATGCTTAATCTTCCATGTATAAGGACTCCTAAACATTACGTTAAAAAAATAGTGAATTATAACTACACTCACACCTAAATTATGCCAAAATCAATATGAAAATTTCCTTCAATTTTTCCAACAACACATATTTTCTAACTTAAAGAAAAAGACCCAATGCAATTTTGAAAGCTTAATTTGCCAAGAAAGACATTAGAATCCTAGAGGAGTTAATTGACCTAGAGAAAAAAAAAATGATAAAAGAAATTGAGAATATTTTAAGTTACACTCTTAGTCCTAGCAACAAGCTTTGAAAATAGTTTCAAACATGCACCACACTTGTTGAATCTGAATCAATAGCTCCATAGGTTCTGGTAGATAAATTAAATGGTCACCAAAACATCAAATACACATGATTCAAAAGCTTACATTTTATCAACCGGACAACCGCYTTCGAATTCTTAAGAACAATTGGCTTACAAACTAGAATGTATTGAACCATAGCATCTTCAATATAAACTAAAAACTAGAAGTGGATGCTCTAAGCACACAAAAAATCTAATAACAATTAACAAATCCATTGGAATGAACATAAATATAGGGAAGATGAGGAGTGATGTCAAAGAAAGGGAGGGATCAATCCTCCTTTGTTTAAACATCATATGGGGAGAGAGAGGGAAGATAAATTAAAGGATTYATTTTCCCTCCATCTTTTCCATCAATCAATCAATCATARCCTTAATCCCATATGTGGACAAATAAACGAACATGCCTAAATCCAACAACAACAACAAATAAGTCAAATAAAGGGTAGAGCGAGCATGGTACACTACTACACGAGAGTAACCTAATTAAAGACTCATGCAACAAATAAGGGCCTATATATAGTTTATCTAATGCCCAGATTAATTAAGATTTAATAACCTCACTTCATCATAATTAAGATTTAAGATGACATAATGGATTGGCATGAAGACCAAGAAGAAACTAAAAAAAGGTGAGCWGCAGGGTTTATGACAGTCTCCAAGTTAAACCAGGAGCTATATATACTTTAAACTTATAAGTATTTGTATAGGACACCCAAATATTGTATACGTGTGGATTGAAATTTATGGTGAAATTAGTGCACAGGTAACATTTTCTCCATATAAGTTGCTGTTGTGTGGTAATAGGAGCTATAGGAGCTACTTCCTAAAGGCCTTTAAAAACGACAACTTCCCTATAAAGCATAAGAGTAAACTCACAATCATGGTATCGGTTGCCTAAACCATTTTTAGAAAGCCAAATTATCTGAGAGTCAACAGGTAAAAGGTTGTAGACTTGATGACTTCAACATATCACCAATCAAGATTCAAGAAATAGTGACAAAATTAGCAATAAAAATTGAACTGAACTTAACAACAATTTATTGCATAAATAAATAATTTGCAAAAGGATACACTCAATACTTTGCTGTGAATTGTTCAATTTGGACAGCTTCTCAGCTAATAACTTCGCATCAAAAACATCATTACTCATGATGATACAATTTCTACTCTTCTGTTCTTCCTTTCAAAACTTCACAACGCCAAGTTTGATTATGCTGACAAAAAATGCGAAAAATATGACAACTTGAACCGATTATACTGTAGAAAATGCTGTAAAATTCAAGATTTCTAAGCTACAATACAAAAAAAATCCTGTAATGCGAAGCAGTATTATAAGTTGAGCAAAGAAACCCCAAATTTAGAAACCCTAGTTCGAAAATTGAAGAGCATTAAAGGATTGAGTGAGAGAGTAGTATAGTTATTACCTGTTAATGGCTTGAAGATTAAGACAACAAAATTCCGAATATATTTCAATTCAGTGAATTTAGATGTTGGAAGAAAATGGTGAAGCAAAAATATAGGAAGTGATAAATAGAAAAAAAGGGGGTTTAAGAAGCAGAATTGGAGACATGTCATCACGAAGTGTAGCCAAAATGCTATACATGGAAATTTTGAAAGCAAAAAAAACTATGCCAAAGTTCCAAAAATGTTTGTCTAATTACTAATTCATGCTCTTTCATGGTCTACAATTATAATTTTAAACCAACCACATTCATATGCTCATTTTCTCCTCAACTTATTTAAACTAGAATTTTGAGCACGCGATGCGTGCACCGGTATATTTCACCAYCCATATAAGCATTTTGAGCACGTGATGACGAATCAGTATATATTACCATGTATTTGTGTCAACATGATATACATTGTTAATATCATAATATAACACCAAAAACAACTTTTGAAATTATTCTGACTTATGAATATATTACTTCATCACAAATTAAATGACTGAACGAAAAAAGTTAGTAACAAAATAATGAACNCCAAAATGCTATACATGGAAATTTTGAAAGCAAAAAAAACTATGCCAAAGTTCCAAAAATGTTTGTCTAATTACTAATTCATGCTCTTTCATGGTTTACAATTATAATTTTAAACCAACCACATTCATATGCTCATTTTCTCCTCAACTTATTTAAATAAGTTCCACTAAATATAAGTTCAGTTCAGTAAAAATAAATTCAGTTCAGTAGTAATAAGTTCGGTTCTGTAAAAATAAGTTCAGTTCAGTAGAAATAGGTTCCGTTCAGGAAAAATTAATTAACCACCTTATTGTAATTTTTCAACATAATATTATACTAGAGTGTATCGATGCATTTACGCCTAGCTTKAAAAAAAAGTGCAAAATATAAAGATTCCTACTTTACTATTATAAATTTAATTTGGGATTTGTTAGTACTATAATTTTACCATAATTAATTTTGGAAAGTAAATAGGAAAATAATTAAGAATTTCAAAGAAAATATCGAGAATAATTGAAATTTGGAACATTTTTTGTGGGAACGAATAAGAAGCAAGGCTGCAAGGGTGGGAGAGAGTGCACAAAATTTCAGTATTAATACTTTAAAGCATTCTCATTCATCACTAACGGATGCTATTTCACATAAAAATACGTCGAGTTTCTTACTTTTTTCATAAAAAAAATACAATTTAAACTTTTTTACAGTGAACAAGTCATTGTTCCATAAGAACCACTAAAACAGTAACCCAATTTACAATACATTTCATGAATTCATGCCTATGCATTCTAAGTTATACTACAAGTCTACAAGTCAATAATCATTAGGCGTATCAAACAAAGTGTCATGGCAATAATCATTGTCTAATCAKTTACTAAAGAATTATTTTTCTCATTTAAATTTTTATCTAATCACTCCAAAAGGCTTATTACCAAGAATTGAGTTTAGAAATGTTTTCCATACAACWAATGAAGCTAAATGTTTTTTCAACAAAGAATTAATAAAGAGAACAATGAAGACCAACTACATCTACGAGTTCATCTAGGGGGTGATGATACATATTGTTTTTCCATAATTATTATGTTCATCACTCTTTAATTTGCAAATAATATGGACTATTAATTATTTCACCGTAATAAACATGGTATAATTAGTAAAAAAAWAATTCATTTATGTTATTGTATCTCCATTATTTTTTGTTCTAAAAAAGATTAGAAATTACATGCAACATGCACATTAAAGTAAAATAATTATAGATACTCGGTTTAATTAGGCACCTTTGATCTGATTAATCTACAAGTGGAAGCCAAATTGTAAGACTTTCAAGTGCATAAAATTAAATCCGCATAGTTCTTAATTAGGTGCTTTCAAGGACAAACCAAAAAAATGAAAATATCTTTGTTGTTTAATATTGTGACGATGATTTTGCAAAGAGAGTGAGTGGGTGTTGTGCACTACTTCACTCTCATCCTCATACCAAAATACACCCTCCAAAAAAARGAAAAAAAACATAGTGTCCCTAACTAATGACTATCTAATTTTCAGAGTTTATTCTCAAAATCAACAAGAATTGACTCCAAATTAAATTCTAGGTACCTAGTTAACCAAAAGTTAAAAGACTACTTTATAATTAATTAATTCAACTACAACTATTCTACTTCCCTATAGAACAAGAATTGKTGAGCCTTGTATGTTTTTTTCTTAAAAAAAAAATTAATCGATCCCGACACTTAATATACAAAAATCATCATGTGAAACTTTTTCATAACAAGTATAGCATTAAGAACATTACAACAACTCTAAAATTGCTATGTACTTACTAAATTCCACAATTTGACAGATAYAGTTTCTCAAGTTATCGCATATAAATAATCCATTGGTGCATCGATCATCAATTCATCACCGATGTATGAGATCTTGTTACCATACTTCAAATAAAATCTCGAACAATTTGGTATTTGTTATCCACATATTCTACCATTCAAAAGAATATGACATACATAAACATGATAGATTAAAAATGAAGAAAACAATCAAAATACAAACCTGAATATATGAAATGAGGATTTTTGGTGATGATGTTTGATGTTTGGTATTATGAGACTTTGATTTGAGGATGGGAGAGAGGAAACTGAAGCGTTTAGGTGATTTTAGGGTTATGTTGTAGCATATATATAATCATCTTGATTTAATTTTGTATTAGGRTAACTATAAAAATGGGTTTCAGACACCAAATGCAATTTGGGCTAAGTGTATGGGCCGGTCACATTAGAAGATTCTAAGTTTTAGTTAAAATGTCCCCCCTTTTTATTAACAYGTGCTCACTTGTAACATGAAGAGAAATCTACTATCTCAATACATTTGATATCTTAAAKTAATATTCTAGTAGTAAAATATATAAAATTAAGAAAATTATTATCTTCGTATAATTTCCTCATTAGGGAGATTTGTGTAAGGATTTGCTTTGGTGTGGGCTCGTCCCGCCTAAAAGATCTCTACTAAGTTGAAGTATCAATCTCCCCTATATAGGAGACTTCATTCTCCTCAACTTTCGAAGTGGGATGGAACCCTAGTTCCCTATCACCCACCCTTGAAAGGGAGTTTGCGTCTTTGAAAACACTAAATGACATTGGAAGGGGTCATGGCTCTGATACCATCTATAACACCCCAATGGGGAACAGGAGCCCACCAACAAATATCGTCCTCTTTGGGCCATAGCCCGAAAGGATTTGATTTGGGTGGGATGAGCCCACATCAAAGCAAATCGTTGCGGGCTAGGGTCCAAAGAGGGCAATATCTACCAGTGGGCTCCTATTCTCTAGTGGGGTGTTACAGGGTGAGGCTTATTTCATCAACTAGATCTAGCAAATAGCAAGAGGTGGYGATTCCTAATTTTTGCGAGTTTTTTCATAGGTGGTATTTTAAAATAAGGGAAAACTTGGTGGTAAAATCGAATTAGGGTCATTTGAGGGGTGATATAAATTAYAATTTTTACTAATTTAGTTGTAGAAAAAAAATCCTATAATGCATGCACAGACCTCATAGTATATATTGACCTCACCATATCAAATGTCATATAAAAATTACCTTATTTTTCCATGATAATTTATATTGACTTCATAGTCATAGCCAAACATAATAATGCACATTTAAGTTGATTTTTGAGTCAAATTATGGTCCATTATAGAGAATTTTTAATAATAAATTCTAATCAACATTGAATACAATTATTACTTGAATTGAATTACTCTGCATGTTGGATATAAATTATTCTTATGATACATATAGCTTTAACTCGGGTTAGATGCGAATCTTGCGATAWTTCATCATACATGTAATTAATMTCGTATAATATTTTCATTGAGTGCCTAATGCATAATACTTGATTTTGTGATTATGCAAACTAAAAATTGAATTTTATAAGTTATGCATTGCACAGGCATTATAATCTTCACGAAACAATATTTAAAAAATTAAATTATGCATCGCACGGGCATAAGACTAGTTGAGAGAATGAAATTAGGGTTTCAATGTAGAAGGAGATAGAAGAGAAGCCTAATTATATTCTAAACTAAGGGAAATAATGCATAAGAGAAAATAAAATATTTCCCTTGAGTATTTATATTTTCTTCCTATTCTAATTTATTATAAAAAAAATTTGCACTACTACAAAAAAGCGATAAGAGACCGGTTGAAATTGGCCAAAGAGATCGCAAAACAACCGATTTATACCTGGGAGGGCTCTTAGGGGTAAGAGAGCGGTTATTTTTTGCGATCTCTTAAGTCCTTCAAAGAGACCGGTGTGCACAGATAATCGGTCTCTTTAGTGTGTAGGATAAGAGACCGAGTTTGATAAAAAAAACCAGTCTCTTATGTAGTAAATCATGATTTTTTTAATCATATCAAAGAGACCAGATTTGATGTATAAACGGTCTCTTTGGTTATTTTTTAATTAAAAAAATTGCAGCAAGTCCACCTACTTTATCTCATCGAATAGTTAATCAAATAATAATGAATAATAAACTTGAATTCTTGTAACATTTCTAACAAAGCAAATATATACAATAATAAAATTTAACAAACCTTAGAAAACTAAACAAATGGTGAATGCTCTTTGTATTTTGATGGGTATCGATAGTACTTAGAAATCATTACACACATACATACATACATACATACATACATTACATACTATACATAACATACTATACATACATACATACATACATACATACATACATACCATACATACATACATACATACATACATTACATACATACATTACATACATACTACATACATACATACATACATACATACATACAACACATACATACATATACATACAACATACAACATACATACATTACATACATACATACAACATACATACATACATACATACAACATACATACATACATACATACATACATAATACAAGTGATACAACTCCTAAAAAAATTACTAGAAAAAAAAACTTATATCATCAAAAAATTCAAATGAGTTGAGACTTGTTCTTCTTGTTTAGGGTGTTGAATTCATAGATTCAACTTATTTTATATCTGTTAAAAACAAAAAAGAAATAAACACAAAGATCATACAAATTAAATAAAAAATTAAAAATGAACACCAAATCACACGAGCGAAACACAAAGAAACCAAGAAATTAAACCCAATACCAATAGATGCAAATATTTCCCACTAGAACATAAGGTGCTAACTGCCAAATTAATCCTTAGGTCTTAATTCTCTGAAAGTAGATAACTAGTGATGGCAACGGATCGGATCTGGACTAGATCCTACTGGATCCAGATCCCAGATCCGTTTTGAGAGAAGGATCCAGATCATCTCGTATGCCGTCGATTATTTTTCCTTAGGATCCATATCCATATCCGATCGATCTTACGGATTTACAGACTTAAACGGATCTAAAACGGATCCTACAAATAATTGCAAAATTTCGCCTATTTGAAGTTGCCAAACAACATTTAATAAATTCAAGTCTTCCATACATTTTTTTTGGGTCAAAACTTAAAAAARAAACAAAGTATACACTATAAGTCCACAAAATTCAACAATTACAAGTAAAAATATAACAAAGTACACACTACAAGTCTACAAAGAAAACAAAAATATATGTATTATTTAAAAAAAATGGGTAAACGGATCCGCTTAYGGATCCTATTATTATACCCGGATCCGTATCCGTTTTTCTGGACAGGATCCGTATTCGACCCRGATSCGTAGGGTCCAAAAATTTAGGATCCATATCCGTAAAAACGGATATGGATCCGCGGATCCGGGCGGGTCAAAGATCCATTGCCAACTCTAAGCACAACATGAATCAATCACAATAATAAGGTTTCAAGATCAGATAATATTAGGATGCAAGTCAAGATATCACGCTGCACACTACGTAACCTTAATTGGTTGAGTTTTTTTTTTTTTATATAGATGATTAAACCTATAAACTTCATTAAACGCTAAAACCCAGAAAAATCCAACTGATTGCAACCATAAATTACGCATCTCCACTACTAAAAAAGAATGAAAAACCAGAAAAAYAAAATCAAACCCATATACACTAAAACTAAACCAACAAAAAATCATAGATTCCAAAATCAATCAAAAACCCAAAAAAATCAATTAATTTATTCCAACCATAAATTTCTGAAAAAAAAGAGAGAGATAGGCTTGAGGGCCACAGTTTTGTTGTGCTCCTCTTTGGAGTTGTGTGTACAAACTTCTGATAGTGCAATATACTTCCTTGCTTGCTTGCTTCTCAAAAAAAATTAAATAAAAATAATAAGAATAACGAATTGTGTGCTCTTCTTTGCAATATGGAGCACTGCAACTTTCTTGTCTTACCTCTCAAAGCAATATTAGGTACATAAATAATTTTTAAAAACTTTTATACATCCACCTTTTTTTATGCCTCTCGCTTTTGTGGTTTTTGAGGCGAACTGTGGTGCACGTTATGACGTATTTAGGTATGCTGATGGGTAATTTTAATAGAGTATGTGGGACCAAAAAAGGAGAGAAAAGAGGGAATTTGTTGTGCTTTAGTTTCATATGACTGATTTATATACTCCTGTTATCTTTCCCACGCAATATCCATTCCATATCCCTAGAATCTCATACCACCTAACCCCCAAAGATTCATAACCCTTTCCATCCATGATACAAACCCTAGAACTAGAAAAGAGAGAAGAAAAGGCAATCAACCATTTCACAACCAAAATTCGACCTCGTCACCAACCAACTCGACATCGCAGACTCCAGCGCCGTTGTCTAGCTGTCGTGTTGGGCCTTCCCCTCACCATTCTTTTCATCATTCTCCTCGCCCTTCTTTCTCTCTCCTCACGTGTTCTCTCTCTTTCCGGCTTCTCGCTGCTCTCTGTCTAGGCCATTAAACATTCTGGCTTTGTTGAGTTTATAGAAGATATATTACATTGCATTTGTGGGAAGGTAATCAAGTATACGTGTACTGTAATGGAAACCTGACAAGTGACAAAGCTAATGAGGAATCTATTTTTTTTATTTATGTCTTGCAAGTTGCAACCTATGAGTGAATTTATGTTAATGTTTTTATTGTTAGGGTTTTTAAAAAAAAAATACAATATAAAATGAATCTAAAGTTTAAAAAAAAAAAAAACAAAAAAAAAACAAAACATGTACAACTAATTAAATTGTAATTAGACAAGAATCCATTTCGGGTAAAATGACCAAACAATGGAATGGATATAATATCCATTCCACAATTGAAACAAACAATTTTGAAATGGTATGCGGGTATGAATCCATACCACCATGGCATGAATCTCCATACCATTCATTCCAATTTAGTGAACCAAATGGGAATAAGTTTGGATATTAATCTCTTTGAACTAAGCTGCTAAGTATGAACAAATGAAATGAGTTTTATTACCACTGATATGGTCCATGCAACGAAAATATTAAGTACTCAAGAAAGAATCTAGTAATTTTTCCAAGTAGGAAATCAAAATAATGCTTACACCATCCGCAAGGCTCCATGTTAGCTCATGACAGGGAAAAAGAAAGAGAAACTTCTACTTAAAAGTGGAGATTACTATTTAAAAAGGGTCATATGAGTCAATTCTATACTAAAACGTTGTTTCTATATTTAATAACTATCAACATTTCATAAAGTCCAAATTATAAGATATGTCATATCCATTGCAATTTAAATCCACGATTTTCACAAAAAAAAAAGTATTCAAAGAAATATAGCAAAGACATTTCATGCATAAAAAATACATAAACAATGCTATTAAATTCAGTACTAACCAATCTAGTAGCTGCTTTCTTTCCACTTTCATCGCCAGTGTCATAAACATGCTTAAGTGCAGCAGGAAGGATTTCCAGAACTCATTCACAAATTCACTGCCTTTCTCCGGCTGTTTTGCAATATATATTCGCTAGATGAAGAAATGAAATACATTGCTCTTTTGAGACACGTTAACATTCTCCATGTTTCAACAACGCTGTCTTGCTCTTTTCCGGTGGGAATACACATTGGGACAACGCTGAACTTGTGTAAAAGAAACAGGGTTTAATAATAGCTATGTACAATACTAAGTTCTCTCACGGTTAGCTTAGGCAATGTTTGTGCAGCAAGCCTCTAATCGTTAATGAAAAAATAATTTCCCCAAAGCCATTCATTTAAATGAGAATTATATACTACAGCAGCCCATAACAAAAGCATAACAACAGGCTACAATTAATGAGTTGAGGCAAACTTCTAGGGATAGAAATTTGCCACTTACAAATGTAAGGTGAAGTCAGAGACTATAAACTAGGAAAGATAAAGGCTCCTAAACTGATTTACTATAAAACACAATATAAAAATATATTTACAATATATTTAACACTTAGCTAGTGCTTAAGATGTTCTTCTGTCATGTCTGATTGATTTCATCTGCCCTAAGGTAAACGTTTCATAAACAATGAGGAGGAAAATTTGATAAGAGCAAATTCATTGTTTTAAGTCAACCAATAAATTGGCTATCACATACATGAAAATAATCCAGATTCAATTGACGCAAAGATTAATGAAATTGGTGGAAAATTTCATCCAAATATAGGAAAAATTCAAAATGCGAAAAAACTTTTAGGAACACCCTAAACAGGAAGGAATGTAGGGAGTACTAAAAAGATAACAAGATTAAAAAAATTCACCTAAAATGTCGGCTAAACAATCAGTTAAACTGCGGACAACTATTAGTCTTGACATAACCCTTTAACATGATGAAATGCTTAATCTTCCATGTATAAGACTCCTAAACATTACGTTAAAAAATAGTGAATTATAACTACACTCACACTAAATTATGCCAAAATCAATATGAAAATTTCCTCAATTTTTCCAAACAAACACATATTTTCTAACTTAAAGAAAAAGACCCAATGCAATTTTGAAAGCTTAATTTGCCAAGAAGACATTAGAATCCTAGAGGAGTTAATTGACCTAGAGAAAAAAAAAATGATAAAAGAAATTGAGAATATTTTAAGTTACACTCTTAGTCCTAGCAACAAGCTTTGAAAATAGTTTCAAACATGCACCACACTTGTTGAATCTGAATCAATAGCTCCATAGGTTCTGGTAGATAAATTAAATGGTCACCAAAAACATCAAATACACATGATTCAAAAGCTTACATTTATCAACCGGACAACCGCCTTCGAATTCTTAAGAACAATTGGCTTACAAACTAGAATGTATTCGAACATAGCATCTTCAATATAAACTAAAAACTAGAGTGGATGCTCTAAGCACACAAAAAATCTAATAACAATTAACAAATCCTTGGAATGAACATAAATATAGGGAGATGAGGAGTGATTGTCAAAGAAAGGGAGGGATCAATCCTCCTTTGTTTAAACATCATATGGGGAGAGAGAGGAAGATAAAATTAAAGGATTCATTTCCCTCCATCTTTTCCATCAATCAATCAATCATAGCCTTACATCCCATATGTGGACCAATAAACGAACATGCCTAAATCCAACAACAACAACAAATAAGTCAAATAAAGGGTAGAGCGAGCATGGTAACTACTACCACGGAGTAACCTATTAAAGACTCATGCAACAAATAAGGGCCTATATATAGTTTATAATCTAATGCCCAGATTAATTAAGATTTAATAACCTCACTTCATCATAATTAAGATTTAAGATGACATAATGGATTGGCATGAAGACAAGAAGAAACTAAAAAAGTGAGCTGCAGGGTTTATGACAGTCTCCAAGTTAAACCAGAGCTATATATACTTAAACTTATAAGTATTGTATAGGACACCCAAATATTGTATACGTGTGGATTGAAATTTATGGTGAAATTAGTGCACAGGTAACATTTTCTCCATATAAGTTGCTGTTGTGTGGTAATAGAGCTATAGGAGCTACTTCCTAAAGGCCTTTAAAAACGACAACTTCCCTATAAAGCATAAGAGTAAACCACAATCATGTATCGGTTGCCTAAACCATTTTTAGAAAGCCAAATTATCTGAGAGTCAAAAGTAAAAAGGTTGTAAGACTTGATGACTCAACATATCACCAATCAAGATTCAAGAAATAGTGACAAAATTAGCAATAAAAATTGAACTGAACTTAAACAACATTTATTGCATAAATAAATAATTTGCAAAAAGATACACTCAATACTTTGCTGTGAATTGTTTCAATTGGACAGTTTCTCAGCTAATAACTTCGCATCAAAAACATCATTACTCATGATGATACAATTTCTACTCTCTGTTCTTCCTTTCAAAACTTCACAACGCCAAGTTTGATTATGACTGACAAAAAATGCGAAAAAATATGACAACTTGAACCGATTATACTGTAGAAAATGCTGTAAATTCAAGATTTCTAAGCTACAATACAAAAAAAATCCTGTAATGCGAAGCAGTATTATAAGTTGAGCAAAGAAACCCCAAATTTAGAAACCCTAGTTCGAAAATTTGAAGAGCATTAAAGGATTGAGTGAGAGAGTAGTATAGTTATTACCTGTTAATGGCTTGAAGATTAAGACAACAAAATTCCGAATATATTTCAATTCAGTGAATTTAGATGTTGGAAGAAAATGGTGAAGCAAAAATATAGGAAGTGATAAATAGAAAAAAGGGGGTTTAAGAAGCAGAATTGAGACATGTCATCACGAAGTGTAGCCAAAATGCTATACATGAAATTTTGAAAGCAAAAAAAACTATGCCAAAGTTCCAAAAATGTTTGTCTAATTACTAATTCATGCTCTTCATGGTTTACAATTATAATTTTAAACCAACCACATTCATATGTCATTTTCTCCTCAACTTATTTAAATAAGTTCCACTAAATATAAGTTCAGTTCAGTAAAAAATAAATTCAGTTCATAGTAATAAGTTCGGTTCTGTAAAAATAAGTTCAGTTCAGTAGAAATAGTTCCGTTCAGGTAAAAATTAATTAACCCACTTATTGTAATTTTTCAACATAATATTATACTAGAGTGTATCGATGCATTTACGCCTAGCTTTAAAAAAAGTGCAAAATATAAAGATCCTACTTTACTATTATAAATTTATTTGGGATTTGTTAGTACTATAATTTTACCATAATTAATTTTGGAAAGTAAATAGGAAAATAATTAAGAATTTCAAAGAAATATCGAGAATAATTGAAATTTGGAACATTTTTTGTGGGAACGAATAAGAAGCAAGGCTGCAAGGGTGGGAGAGAGTGCACAAAATTTCAGTATTAATACTTTAAAGCATTCTCATTCTCACTAACGGTGCTATTTCACATAAAAATACGTCGAGTTTCTTACTTTTTCATAAAAAAAATACAATTTAAACTTTTTTACAGTGAACAAGTCATTGTTCCATAAGAACCACTAAAACAGTAACCCAATTTACAATACATTTCATGAATTCATGCCTATGCATTCTAAGTTATACTACAAGTCTACAAGTCAATAATCATTAGGCGTATCAAACAAAGTGTCATGGCAATAATCATTGTCTAATCAGTTACTAAAGAATTATTTTTCTCATTTAAATTTTTATCTAATCACTCACAAAGGTTATTACCAAAGAATTGAGTTTAGAAATGTTTCATACAACAAATGAAGCTAAATGTTTTTTCAACAAAGAATTAATAAAAGAGAACAATGAAGACCAACTACATCTACGAGTTCATCTAGGGGGTGATGATACATATTGTTTTTCCATATTATATGTTCATCACTCTTTAATTTGCAATAATATGGACTATTAATTATTTCACCGTAATAAACATGGTATAATTAGTAAAAAAATAATCATTTATGTTATTGTATCTCCATTATTTTTTGTTCTAAAAAAGATTAGAATTACATGCAACATGCACATTAAAGTAAAATAATTATAGATACTCGTTTAATTAGGCACCTTTGATCTGATTAATCTACAAGTGGAAGCCAAATTTGTAAGACTTTCAAGTGCATAAAATTAAATCCGCATAGTTTTAATTAGGTGCTTTCAAGGACAAACCAAAAAAATGAAAATATCTTTGTTGTTTAATATTGTGTACGATGATTATTGCAAAGAGAGTGAGTGGGTGTTGTGCACTATTCACTCTCATCCTCATACCAAAATACACCTCCAAAAAAAGGAAAAAAAACTAGTGTCCCTAACTAATGACTATCTAATTTTCAGAGTTTATTCTCAAAATCAACAAGAATTGACTCCAAATTAAATATTCTAGGTACTGTTTAACCAAAAGTTAAAAGACTACTTTATAATTAATTAATTCAACTACAACTATTCTACTTCCCTATAGAACAAGAATTGTTGAGCCTTGTATGTTTTTTCTTAAAAAAAAATTAATCGATCCCGACACTTAATATACAAAATATCATGTGAAACTTTTTCATAACAAGTATAGCATTAAGAACATTACAACAACTCTAAAATTGCTATGTACTTACTAAATTCCACAATTTGACAGATACAGTTTCTCAAGTATCGCATATAAATAATCCATTGGTGCATCGATCATCAATTCATCACCGATGTATGAGATCTTGTTACATACTTCAAATAAAATCTCGACAAATTTGGTATTTGTTATCCAATATTCTACATTCAAAAGAATATGACATACATAAACATGATAGATTAAAAATGAGAAAACAATCAAAATACAAACCTGAATATATGAAATGAGGATTTTTGGTGATGATGTTTGATGTTTGTATTATGAGACTTTGATTTGAGGATGGGAGAGAGGAAACTGAAGCGTTTAGGTGATTTAGGGTTATGTTGTAGCTATATATAAATCATCTTGATTTAATTTTGTATTAGGATAACTTAAAAATGGGTTTACAGACACCAAATGCAATTTGGGCTAAGTGTATGGGCGGTCACATTAGAAGATTCTAAGTTTTAGTTAAAAGTCCCCCTTTTTATTAAACGTGCTCACTTGTAACATGAAGAGAAATCTACTATCTCAATACATTTGATATCTTAAATTAATATTCTAGTAGTAAAATATATAAAATTAAGAAAATTATTATCTTCGTATAATTTCTCATTAGGGAGATTTGTGTAAGGATTTGCTTTGGTGTGGCTCGTCCGCCTAAAAGATCTCTACTAAGTTGAAAGTATCAACTCTCCCTATATAGGAGACTTCATTCTCCTCAACTTTCGAAGTGGGATGGAACCCTAGTTCCCTATCACCCACCTTGAAAGGGGTTTGCGTCTTTGAAACACTAAATGACATTGGAAGGGTCATGGCTCTGATACCATCTATACACACCCAATGGGGAACAGGAGCCCACAACAAATATCGTCCTCTTTGGGCCATAGCCCGAAAGGATTTGATTTGGGTGGATGAGCCCAAATCAAAGCAAATCGTTGCGGGCTAGGGTCCAAAGAGGGCAAATCTACCAGTGGGCTCCTATTCTCTAGTGGGGTGTTACAGGGTGAGGCTTATTTCATCAACTAGATCTAGCAAATAGCAAGAGGTGGCGATTCCTAATTTTTGCGAGTTTTTTCATAGGTGGTATTTTAAAATAAGGGAAAACTTGGTGGTAAAATCGAATTAGGGTCATTTGAGGGTGATATAAATTACAATTTTACTAATTTAGTTGTAGAAAAAAAATCCTATAATGCATGCACAGACCTCATAGTATATATTGACCTCACCATATCAAATGTATATAAATTACCTTATTTTCCATGATAATTTATATTGACTTCATAGTCATAGCCAACATAATAATGCACATTTAAGTTGATTTTGAGTCAATTATGGTCCATTATAGAGAATTTTAATAATAAATTCTAATCAACATTGAATACAATTATACTTGAATTGAATTACTCTGCATGTTGGATATAAATTATTCTTATGATACATATAGCTTTTAACTCGGTTAGATGCGAATCTTGCGATATTTCATCATACATGTAATTAATCTCGTATAATATTTTCATTGAGTGCCTAATGCATAATACTTGATTTTGTGATTATGCAAACTAAAAATTGAATTTTTAAGTTATGCATTGACAGGCATTATAATCTTCACGAAACAATATTTAAAAAATTAAATTATGCATATCGCACGGGCATAAGACTAGTTGAGAGAATGAAATTAGGGTTTCAATTAGAAGGAGATAGAAGAGAAGCCTAATTATATTCTAAACTAAGGGAAATAATGCATAAGAGAAAATAAATATTTCCTTGAGTATTTATATTTTCTCCTATTCTAATTTATTATAAAAAAAATTTGCACTACTAAAAAAAGCGATAAGAGACGACGTTGAAATTGGCAAAGAGATCGCAAAACAACCGATTTATACTGGGAGGGCTCTTAGGGGTAAGAGAGCGGTTATTTTTTGCGATCTCTTAAGTCCTTCAAAGAGACCGGTGTGCACAGATAATCGGTTCTCTTAGTGTGTAGGATAAGAGACCGAGTTTGATAAAAAAAACCAGTCTCTTATGTAGTAAATCATGATTTTTTTAATCTATCAAAGAGACAGATTGATGTATAAACGGTCTCTTTGGTTATTTTTAATTAAAAAATTGCAGCAAGTCCACCTACTTTATCTCATCGAATAGTTAATCAAATAATAATGAATAATAAACTTGAATTCTTGTAACATTTCTAACAAAGCAAATATAATACATATATTACAAACTTAGAACTAACAATGGTGAATGCTCTTTGTATTTTGATGGGTATCGAAGTATTAGAATACATACATACATACATACATACATACTACACAAGTCATATACATACAACATACATACATACATACATACATACATACATACATACATACATACAATCATACATACATACTACTATACATACATTACATACATACATACATACATACATACATACATACATACATACATACATACATACATACATACATAATACATACATACAACATACATACATACATACATACATACATACATACTACACTACATACATTACATACATACTACATACATCATACATACATACATACATACATACATACAGTGATACAATCTCTAAAAAAATTACTTAGAAAAAAAACTTATATCATCAAAAAATCAAATGAGTTGAGACTTGTTCTTCTTGTTTAGGTGTTGAATTCATTAGATTCAACTTATTTTATATCTGTAAAAACAAAAAGAAATAAACACAAATCATACAAATTAAATAAAAAATTAAGAAATGAAACCAAATCACGAGCGAAAACACAAAGAAACCAAGAAATTAAACCCAATACCAATAGATGCAAATCATTTCCCACTAGAACATAAGGTGCTAACCTGCAATTATCCTTTAGGTCTTAACTTCTCTGAAAGTAGCATAACTAGTGATGAGTCAACGATCGGTCTGGACTAGATCCTACTGGATCCAGATCCAGATCCGTTTTTGAGAGAAGGATCCAGATCCGATCGTATCCGTCGGATATTTTTCTTAGGATCCATATCCATATCCGAC
Organism: Bassia scoparia; assembly: GCA_008642245.1. Classification (NCBI taxonomy): domain Eukaryota; kingdom Viridiplantae; phylum Streptophyta; class Magnoliopsida; order Caryophyllales; family Amaranthaceae; genus Bassia; species Bassia scoparia. The sequence goes on from SNQN01000667.1 coordinate 74,011, forward strand.
GGATCTTACGGATACAGATCTTAAACGGATCTAAAACGGATCCTACAAATAATTGCAAAAATTTCGCCTATTTGAAGTTCCAAACAACATTTAATAAATTCAAGTCTTCCATCCATTTTTTTTGGTCAAAACTTAAAAAAAAAACAAAGTATACACTATAAGTCCACAAAATTCAACAATTACAAGTAAAAATATAACAAAGTACACACTACAAGTCTACAAAGAAAACAAAAATATATGTATTATTTAAAAAAAATGGGTAAACGGATCCGCTTATGGATCCTATTATTATACCCGGATCCGTATCCGTTTTTCTGGACAGATCCGTATTCGACCCAGATCCGTAGGGTCCAAAATTTAGGATCCATATCCGTAAAAACGGATATGGATCCGCGGATCCGGGCGGGTCAAAGATCCATTGCACAACTCTAAGCACAACATGAATCAATCACAATAATAAGGTTTCAAGATCAGATAATATTAGGATGCAGTCAAGATATCACGCTGCACACTACGTAACTTAATTGGTTAAGTTTTTTTATATAGATGATTAAACCTATAAACTTCATTAAACGACTAAACACAGAAAAATCCAACTGATTGCAACCATAAATTACGCATCTCCACTATAAAAAAGAATGAAAAACAGAAAAACAAAATCAAACCCATATACACTAAAACTAAACAACAAAAATCATAGATTCCAAATCAATCAAAACCAAAAAAATCAATTAATTTATTCAACATAAATTTCTGAAAAAAATCTTAAATCAAACATAAAAATTTCAAAAAAGCACTCGGATTCGATTTTTTTTTTACAAATTTCATAAACCATTAATAAAATCCAATAATACTGTAAAAAAATTTATAAAAAGAAAATATAATAATTTCGAAAACCTAAAAATAAAAAATTATAAAAACCAAAAAAGAAAATTCAAAAAATCGAGTAATCAAACAACATAATGTCGTAAAAAATCAAAAAATTGAAAAACTAATTCAGGAGTACGATTTCAGTGAAATCAAACCCTAAAATTTCGAAAATTGAGTGAAATTGTTTCAAATTCGAGTGAAAATAAAATCCACAACAAAATCCCTGAAAAATTCAAGTGAAATCATACAAATAAATTGAGTATAACTTACATAAAATAAATCGAGGATGTTGAAAGAGATTGCTCGATTGCGAAGAGACAATGAAGAGATTGAAGATACTCAAGGTATTGCAAAGAGAATTACAATTCAAGAACTTAAAGAAATTATAAAAGTGAATAGAAATTAAGAAAGAGGCAAGGATCTTAATAACCAATAATAATAAGCGAGTATATCTGAATAAGTGAATACTAGATTTTGCCGATGCAAATTGCACCGTGCATAAAAAATAATATACAGATTATGAATGTTTCACTTTATAATTAACTATGAGTTTATTGCACAATATATTAGTTTGTATTATTGGATTATACGGGAATATATATATATATAAATATATATATATAAATATATATATATATATATATAATATAATATATATATATAATATATATATATATATATATATATATATATGTATATATAGGAATAGGATCATGTGAAAACACAAATCTTAGGTGAAAACTAAAAACTTTATCTTGACCGTAGGATTTGGAGATGGACGATCACGATTTAATTTATGTATATACTTGTATTTCAATCTGGGGTACATTGAAGGTTTAAAGGGGTACACGTGTACTGTTCATCAACAGTAGCTGAAAGTCTTGTGTACCCTTACTGCTTGGATGTAGCCCTTAAAATGTAAAATGTACCCATTTATTTTGGTTTTCACGTTTTCATATAAATGTGGTTTCATTGGATCCTGACTATATATATATATATATATATATATATTATATATGACAATGTACAATCACACCCAAATTTTTATGATGTCCCTCAACAATGAAAATACAATAGGAAAAAATGTGAGAGGTTGTACAATATGACCTTTAATATTATAAACTTCATCAGTTATATATTATCCTAAAATGCATTCGGTGATAATTGATATGAATTACTTGAAGATTTTACTCTTTTTTATGTTACAAAAATATATAGTGTCAAATTTTATTGTGTTGGAGTAATTGGGAAAACAATCATTAATTGCTCGTTTATATATATAACATTTTGTACCATGTGTACCTTATTAAAGACTATGAGAAAAATTATTTATTTTGTATAAAATATTTTAGAATTCAAATAAATAAAGAAATTTATCTTTTAATGTGGTGAGTTTTTTTAATGTGAAAGTGGGGAGTTACGCGAAATGGATGATTAGTATTTTTTTGTGGTTTAATTTTTTTTTTGAGAGGGAAAGTATATGGAAAAATTACTTTGGAGGAAAGAATGTGAGGGCTTTGGTTTTGGAGGGAAGACACGTGGTGAAGTGTTGAGGTGGTTACAAAATAATGATAACATTTGTGTAATAATATAGATTTGTAGAACACCTAGAAGAAATGATTTCAAAACTAAAAAAATCTTTTTTTTTAACTTTGACCGGTCATACTCATTAACTGCTTTCTTAGTTCAATTGGGTGGGCCCTACCATTTTTTCCATATCATTGAAACGGGGATGAAAAACTGGTTTCTTATATCAAACATAAGAGACCAATTTTTTTAATGTCCAATTTCTTAATTAGAAACCGGTTAACTCAATTCACCGATCTCTTAAATATGGTGATTATCCAATTTTTGTAATAGTGTTGAAATAAAATAATATAATACACAAATTATCTATGCGTCTTCATTCTTGAAATTATATAAGGGTAGGGGAGCATGGCAGCGATGACGGTGTCTATCTATCGCATCATATAGAAATAATCAAGATATTTTCAAATATTACAACTGTAGACACTAATTCGGTGCTTCATTTAGTTCCCGAAAGTCTATAATTATTGTCCGTATTGCAATAGGTCCGTTTGCGAATTATGCTCAAGTGTCACCTCACACATTCTTTTTAAGCCTCATATCATTCCTCCATGCTAATTCGAGTCTCAACTAGGAAAAAAAGTATTTTTATTTATTCATTTTCTTTTTTTAGAATTTTCTATTTAGTTTAGGATTTTAAAATAATTTATATTGTGATTTTCATAATTTCCACTTTTCATTGCATTCCTCTCATTTTTCTGAGTTCACCAGTATTTTTAGTTTATTTTTCCGATTTTTCTATAATTTTCTATGAATTTTTACAATAATTACAAAAATCAAAATACACAAAAAATACATAAAAATCAGAAAATACCTCAAAATACAAAATATAACATGGAATGCCCTACAACCTTCTAGAACTGTATTTTCTTGCAATGGAAGTTGTCTAGGTTCATTTGCAATCTACGTAAAATCAAAATCTTTTTCGAGAAATCTAAAGAATAATTGAGCGTATATATGCTCATAGGAGCGTATATACGCTCGACGCAGCATATATACGCTACAAGGAGCGTATTATGAGCGTATATACGCTCGTTTTGAGTGTATATACGCTCCTGTGAGCGTATTATGCTCGTTTGAGCGTATATACGCTCATGTAAGCGTATATACGCCTGATGAGCGTATTTACGCTCATTTTTGCTTCTTTGTGCTATAAATAGGACGCTTTGACTCCGAATGATAGAGGAGAAATCACTGCTGAACTCCTCTTTGCTCTTTTCAAAAAACTTCTAAACTTATTCTAAACTCCATCCAACACATTATCGTTTCATTCAATTTAAATTCAATTCAAGTGACACTTTGCGCGTAATTCAATAACGTTTCGATCGCTGCATACAAGGTATCAACTCTGAGACTCATTTCATAATCGCTTAATTCTATTCATAAATTAAAACTATGTTTAATTAAAGGTTGACATACCATTGATCAATAACAACCATGTAGAATTAATCAAATATTTCAATCTCTGTATGTTGCAAAAATATGATGTAATTCAATTTCGAGTTCAAGAATAATCCAATATCACATTCAATGTTCAATATCCCATTTCAACACTATGCTTAATTCAATTTCGAGTACTATAATCAATCTAAAAAATTGCTAGAAAACCGACTTAGTAATTTTAGGTTGATTTATGTAATATGGTTAGGTTTTGCGTGCTTATTCCTTTTGCAGTGCATGTTAATCCGTGTGGATCTATGTATAATGTGATTGTTTGCTTATCATAACATGGTCACATAAAGTCAGATAATTTGGACAACCGGTTTAGGCACACACAACATTGACATAATTCGAAGTGGTCACTTAGAATAAGTAGCTCACTAATTTTCTTTACTAATAGTAACCTACTATTTTAGTAATATTAGGTTAGTGCGCCTTCAAGGTCAAATCGATAGGCTATTTGTATTCAATAATTATGACTTATGGAACTACAGTGAGACGAGTAGAGGCCGCTACATGCGGGCAGATTGGGTCAAA
>SNQN01000667.1:78469-89522 GCA_008642245.1 Bassia scoparia
GATCTAGTCTGTACCATGTCCCCGAACCCACAATCTGGTTACTGGACCTATTTGTGAGGCCATTAGTTTGGTACCAATGTTTCGGGCATCCGTGATTAACCTGTATAGGCACRGTGGCRATCCCCTCAATTCGACAACACACCCCAACGCATTCACATGCGGATTCCATGGCTCAATTCCATGACACTGAAGCTGAGGTCAACCCCTAAAGGGGGTGAAGCCCTACAACAACCTAAAATACTTTTTAGATCAAAAATATGTTCACTTTTAAAAACATTTGTATACAAAATCAATTGAAATTTCATAATTACATAATTGTTACAAACAATTGAAAATTTTCAAATTTACAACTGCATTACCACTTCATTAACATCTGAAAAGGTATATACAAATCTTTAACTCACATGTAGAGACGCATTTTAAATAGTTATTTCAATGTTTTGATAAATTTAGATTGCATAATACATGTATTATTTTCGTGGTCACAAGTATTTCAAAAATTCAGAAAATTTCATTTTTAAAAAACCATAGAAGATTTTGTTTCATGTAAAAATTAATTAATGAAAAGAAATAAAGTTTGATTGCATGTAATAATTTAATTCTTTTCAATTTTTGACATAAAGGCACCATGATTTTTTTTAAAAAATAAGTTTAATTGGATTCCTTTTAATTTCTGACAAAAAGACACTATATTTATTAAAAACAACAAAGATATTTGTTCGTGAATTAATTTCATGTCAAATAACAAATTCCTACTTTTTGTGGTTTTTAATACAAAAAATTATTTTTAGAATTAGATCTACATTTAAACAACTAAAACTTTGAGTGAAAAAAACAACCCAGTAGAAAATTTCTTTAGTTGGGGTAAATGAAGGAAAATGGAAGAGAGATATAATTTAAAAGATGAAACACCCGRCCCAATTCTACTATTAGAAAGAGGAGTTTAAAAGAGAGTAAAGTAGGTAGATAAGTCTAAATTTAATAGAGTACAAATAGTTTYCACTTTTCATAGTTGATTACGTATTTGAAGTCCACTAGTCTGATTAGTACGCGTGACTTTTTAAGAAAATCACGTAAAMTTATTAAATGTTGTTATGTTATGGTATTGTAGATTTTTTTCTTAATAAGTTCATTTTATTCATCTTTTGTAAGTATCACTTTTTTACTATTCCATTACAACAATAATTCTACAATATAGTCAATCCGTACAACGCTCGAGTGCTAGAACAATTGTAAGTATTAAATAAAACCGCACGCATTGCGTGCATAAAAGACTAGTACAAATCTATTAAAAGGGGTGCCTCACAATATGTGAGTGCCATGTGCCTCCTTTTTTCAACTAGATTATGCCACGTGTCCTTTCACTACTAAAATTCCGCCACGTGTTAGATTAGGCTGCAAGTTAACAAGTTTGATGATTGTATAATTTAAAAAAATATTTCCAAACAAGATTTGATCCTGCATCTGACTTACAAATAGTTAAAATAATCATTTTAACCAACTTTTACTTATGATACTTTAGACAATACTATTATATTTCTTATATGATTTAAGTTACTATAGTCTTTGCTCGGCTACAATTCCTAAATGTTCCACCCATTTCGGTTTAGTACACATGTCAATGCATGTTTTATTTTGATCATACATTAAGGAAATTTTGATGATAAATACCTAACTTTGCTCCAGTTTTGAAAATAATACCTAGTTTCAAGTTTATTTTACTTAAATACCTAGTTTTGAAATTTCTTTTGTTAATCGGTACCTAGTAACATTTTGAGCTCTAAAATGTTAACAAATTCGTTAACTGGTGGGGCCCACCTGCCTTTTTTTTTTTTTTTTTAATTTTCTCTTTTTTCCTCCCTCTTCTTTCACGACTTCCTATCTATTTTCCCTTTCTTCTCCAAAATCCTCCATTTCACCTCTCTCTCTCTCTCTTCAATTTTGTCCTCTTTTTTCAACTCTTTTTTTTTTGAAAAAAGGTAAAAGAAATTTTACTGCTCACAAAAACCAAACAAAAACAACACGAACCAAGCTATAGGACAAGGGAGTTAACAAACACCCCAAAACACCGCAAACAAACAAACAAGGCTACCGACTAGAAAACAGGGACATACACCACTGTCTATCACTACACTTAAGTTTCCTAGGTAAAAACGATGCTGAAATCTAACAAAAAGATCAGATTTGGAGCCGCTGCATAATACTGGTTTCGGCCTGGAAATCTGAGCATGCCAACAAATCTATTTCTTTCTTGCCATATAATATACATGGTACTAATATACCAGCTATAAAGCACCTGCCTCCGAAATCTCCTTAACCACAATCAGACTATCAAGACACTCATCCAGATTAGACAGATTACAGAAACATTAGTAGAAGCAGCAGTGATAGCACAACATTGCTGACTATTAGGACAAGCGAAAAACAGTGATCCATAGACTCATCCTCTAAACACAAGAGGACACTCAGCAGACTCCAAAAGCAACAGTAAATGGCTACTGTAACAATATTGTGGTCAATTGACGAAGAATACCAATGATACTAGCAACAAAACATCATCAAGAGCAGCAGGGCAGTGATTTACGCAAGAAATGGAGAGTTTGTGGGGTTTAGGGGATAATTTGGTGGCGCTCGCTGCAAGGTAACGAATGGGTATGACATGTTCATGTGGGAGTCGATTACCTCCATGAAATGGTGGATTTGGAGAAGATTTTCCATTTTTCGGTGGTTTTAGAGTTTGATGGTAATTCTTGATTCTTGTTAGTTTTGAACATAATTATTGGGTTTTCATTGCATTTGTTGCTTAAAAGATGGTTCTTGGATCAACTTTATTAAAGATTTTCTTTTTTATTTTTTTATTGTTGGTGGTATATTATGTTGTTTTGAATAGAGCAATGCATTAATCAAGAAAGAAGAATTTTTCAACTAAAGTTTAAAATTGAAGTCTTGAATTTCTGTTTTTTTAATTATAATTCAGTATGTGTTCTCTCTGCGATTTCTGAGAAATGGAACTCAAATTCATTTACCGACATCATATACTTTGCATGTTCTATGGCATTATGTAACACCCAATAATTCCTTCACTTTACATGTGAAATATTAAGCTGAAATACGGAGAACTATTGGCAATTTGGCATGCCACTGCCACGTGTTAAAACTTTAGGCTAAAATAATATTTTGCAGCGAAAAATCAAAGATAGAAAATAGTTCAAACCAAAAGTGTTAAAAATTCTGAAAATATAAAAATTCATTTGACAAGTGGAACCATTAAGGCCCTTATTCTCAATAACGGTAAAATCCTTTTTCAAGCATAATAAACTCGAAATACCAAATCGTTCTATAAGGCTTACGATGTTTGAAACAAATTATTAAGTACGATCGACTCTCCACTCATCACCAACCATCAAGGCTAGTCACCTAATTGCAAATCCTGTAAAAAGTCTGCACCCAGAATTTCAAGTGAAATAAGGATCATTACAGGTCCACCAAAAGAAGAAAATGTGGACAACACACAAACACAAAAACATGCAATCAGCAAAGCTGAGTACATACAACATACGAAGACGAAAAAACAACGACAACATCTCCCCTAAAAACTGGACATACCGAGTTGACACCTGTTTAGAAACAAAAGAAAACCCAATTGCGGTGTTCATAACAAACTTAAAATATTATACATATACAGCTGATCCCAAACTCAGACAAAAACCATCAACTACATTTACATACAGCTGCTCTAATACAACACAATCCCAAAATCCTCTCAACTGCTCTGTAACCATAGATTGTACCTGCAAAATAACTTACTCGACTCCAATACATGACTCAATAAAATTTATTACATTTGTTATGATTTGAGCAACAGACAAGGTTGTCCTAACCCAGACACACTTAGGTGCCACATTTAAACGCAGATGCACAAGGTGCCACAGTTCAATACCCATGCCTCCCCGTCGAAAGGCATCAATAAGTTTCAATAATCCAAATGGCGAACGGGCGCGACTCGTCACAACTAGAGCTAGAGTGAGATTCAACTAATCCCATTTTGGATAAAATCCTTTGTAAAAATAATAGAAAAGAGAGCGTTGATCAAATGGCTCTGCAAAAGTTGCGAATGTAATCACAACCCCAACCCCTGATTTCAATTACTCAAACGTGCACAAATCCGAGTTTTATTGCTCATTCGTTATTATATTTAGCTGTTAATTACTCGACAAGTTCATATGACTCACAAAAGACCACAAGTCATCTTACAATTCTCTTGACATAAAAACTCCTTTAATTATATACTGTTGGACACAGCCAACTACCTCGTCATTAAGACTTGAATACTTCCCTTTACTCAATTCATACATCATGTCATATAACAGAGTATAAACTCACCTCATGGAGTAAGTTACACTTAATCCACTTAAATTCAACTCATATTCAAACAAATAAATTACCTCATGAAGCAAGTGATACTTGACTCCACTTAATTCATTCATGTATTATAAACCACCTCATGGGACAAGTTTTACTTGACCCACTAAATCCATCAATTGGCCAAACCAGCTCATTTGAGAAAAAGACCATTAACAAACCTTTCATATCAATCTTAAGAGTAAAGCATTTTCCACATGTATTCACTCAATTCACAATATAGACTACAGAACACAATAGATAATTTATTTCGTGACTACCAAACAATTCCATGGAGCTTCCTACTCATTGCCTCTAAGTTCTCAAAATCCAAGCATACAAAAACATCACAAGGGTTCCGAAAGTATACGTACCTTGATAAAACGAGCGACAAACCACTTTAATAACAACTTAGAAATCGACCTCTACGAAGTCTCCTCCTAATCATATAGCAAAACTTGAATCAACATACTTGACATTTAATTTACAGCAATACTAAGTAGTTTTAATGTGCCTCAAAAGTTATTAAAATCGTGTCTTTATTCCTCACAAAAAACCCCCCATTGATTGTATAAATATTATACTATAGTCCTAGCTTGAAAAATCATGAAAATATATCTTTTAAACAAGGAATTCAGCCCTTTTAATTCATTTAATAAATCTGGAAATTTTCTTTTTCATTTAAAAACATTCAACAATTCAAAACATGCTTATACTAGTAGCACTATATATTAAACCATTGATTTTAAAGTGAAACCCATTATTCTCAATACTAATAGCTTCGAAAATATTTATTAAAAATCTGAAATTTATTAAAACTTGTAAAAGACAAAGTCTAGACTTGTATACATATATAATAGTTCATAAACAAGTTTTATTCATACAAAAACATAATTATAACTCATTAAAATCTCAAAATCCACTTGTAATCAAATCTGAAATTTTACTTAAAGCCATAAAAATTCAACTTTTAATGTCATACAATTTTACATGACACAAAACTAGTACTAATTAATCCTTAACCCTTAAAACATGAAAATCTCCAATTTAAAAGCCCTAATTTCATAATCAACAAATCTGAATTTTTTTATAAATTGAAATTATTATTAATACAACCCAAAATACTAGCAATTCATAGTTTCAAATATTAATATAAACAATTGATTATAAAAATTTCAAGGTTTAATCAATAATCAAAACATGAATTAGCAAAAGGGGAAAGAAAGAAAGCAAGAAGAGGAGGAGAGAGGACCGACGGCGGCAACGACGGTGGTCGACGGCGACAATGCAAGAGCAGCAAAAGCAACAACGCAACAACGCAACAACAACAAGACCGCAGCAACAACAGTGCAGCAGCAACAACAACAACGCAGGCGGCACGTAGGAGGAAGAGTGGAGGGGTGCTTAAACACTGACTTATTGTTCAGAGGATTCACTGACGCATTGTCTAAAGATCAAGTCGTTTCTTAGATTACAACTTAGTGACGTGGAGAGGAGCTACGAGATGGAAACGCTCGCATAATATAAATGAGTTGACTGGATTGCGTGTCACTCTGATCACAACCATCCAAGGTGCTGTTCTCTAGAATCCAGTTTAATGTGCAAATCTTGTTAAACGTTTACGACACTGGCAGAGAATTCCAAGGGAAATTAGGATCATTACGAGGGTTTACAAGCCAAAGGGCAAGAAATGGTGGACACACAAGCCAAAGACCTAAAAAATGCAATAAGCGACTCAAAGCCTGAGTAAACATATCATGAAGAGAAAAATCTGGTGAAAATTCTTCCTAAACTGGACAACCCACCTGGATTTATTAGGACACGTTGGTTATAGAGTTGATACACAGCCGAGCGTGTTAAAAGGAACCCAAGTGCTTGATGTTGAAATAACCTCTCAATATTTATAATCTTTTCGAATCTTATACTCTGACGCTATGGATTTGATGTTAATTCGGGTACTATACTAAATTCCAATCTGTTAGTTAATTTCAAATTTTGTGGTTTATAGTTGTGCAGTATCATTATTTTGAAATGCAACTGTTCTGAGGTATGCGTATTGTTAGGATTTGTTTGTAGGCTAAATTTATTGTCGTTACATTTTGTTTGTCAATATATCTTATGGATGGATGTTAGAATTTAATTTATTACGTGTTCTGGTAATTGATGGTGTGCAATTTCTGTGCCACTCAATAGATGTCGGTGTGGATTTCGATATATTGATGGCGATCACTCTTAGACTAATTTGTACATGACTATGGCGTCATGAGGTTGTGATGCTATAGGTTTGTATGGATTATTGCGTGTTGACATTCTCGTTAGATGGCTGTAGTGATTGGTTGGTTTGGATAGATAGTTGGCTTGTAGTGGTATTCCAAGTTGTGCTGAAATCTGGTGTTTGTAGCGATTACGTATCTATTGTTCGCTCTGGTCACGATATAGGTATGGATGAATTCATAATTCTATTGGTGCTTTATTAAATGGTTTGTGATTATAAACATATTAGGGATGTATAGATCGCGGGGACAATCGCGGGTTTAGGTGTAGATGAGGTGTGTGTTGATTGATTTTCTAACTAAGACTTTTGTTGTTGGTCATTACTGTGGTTTTGGTATTGAGTGATCAATTGATAGTTTGCTGGTAGGTAAGTACTTGAGTTGTCGCGTCTTGATGCCTATGTTGCTATTGGTTGTATGTTGCGCTTATGTGGTATTATGGATTATGCTTGTTGTTGTTATTGTTGATGTTGGTTTATTAGATGGCTTGTAAGTCGGATTTGGAATATTATAGTATAATGTAGTGCATGTTGAGTTAGCTTATCAATGTTCTAGGTATGTGTGTTCTTGCGTTTAATCTATGGTTGTTTACTTGATAATTTTTAGATGTGAGTGATCTAATTGTGAAGTATCGCTGAGTTACTTCTGGAGTTTTGGTTCGCGCATTCTCGTATATGTTGTGATCATGTATTATTAGTGGTAATTGTGGTTCGCGATTGTGTAGTTATCTCATGGTATGTATATCCTTGTTAATGATGCTCATGGATTATTCAAAATGTACTTTCAATATGAATGTGGCTTGTGTGTTTGGGAACTCTCATATCTTCAATTTGTTCAGTTATATTATTTATTTGAAATCATTAGGATCTGGTTGGTACTCTCTGTTTGAAGATTCCATTTATTTAATTTTACCTAACTGGTTTGTCTTATTTGAATTGTCATAACGACTCTCATATTCATTTAATGGAGGGTAAGATATAAAATATAGAGGAATGATGAATGTTTTAGCATTGTCTCACTGGTATCACATCAAATTTATGATAAACAATGGATTAATTATTCGGGTGATACCAACCAATTGATGACTCTACTTATTGCTTCAGGCTATCATCCCAGTCAAAAAATCAGCAATTAGTAAGGTTACTTGAATTAACCAACGACAACATAATTTACATAGAATGACTTCTTATGAGTTCTCAAGTTTAATAGTAGTAACTTGATTCTAACATACTTGGACATTATATAATAGGATACTTAAGTCCGATTATAAGTGTGACGATGACTCATAGAAGTTGTAATTCTGGTTGTTTATTTGACTGAAATAATTACATATTAGTGTTGATATTTAATGTTACTATATTTAATTATTAACGTATAGACTATGTTCTTGCAGGTAAAAATTGATAAACATATAACGGGAATTCAGCCTAATTCATATAATTCTGTAATTTAGTATTTCATAAAAACATCAACATCAAAGATCTATTACTGTTAGCTATAAAACATTGTTAGGTATTGTTAATGTGGGAATACCATTATTTCAGATAATGCTCGGAAATATATAAAAATTTCTGGAAATATAAAACTGGGTAAAGACAAGTTGCTAGGACGTTAGGATATGTACAGATATTATAAATAGGTTAAAAACAAGTTTATTCCTACCACAATGTTTAGAATCACTAGACTCTTAGACTCAATGTAAAATCTTCAAAATTCACTTTTTTTGTAAATTCTGCCAATTGGTAATTTTTCCTTGTAGAGGGGCCTAAAATAATTTTGCAATTATTGTTATTAGATGTGCTCAAGGTTTTTACTGGACACATATCTAGTATAATTTTCTTAACTTTAAACATAAAATTCACAAAGTTTAAAGCCCTAATTAGTAATCAAATCAATCTAATTTTCCATAAATTGGAAATGCATACATTTAGTCTAACCAATACTAGCATTTATAGTTTAATATTTATATAAACAAATATGATTATATAAAATTCTGTCTAGGGGTTCTGTTCAAATTTCTCAAAATATTGTATTTAAAGCAAAAGGGGGAAAGAAAAGAAAGCAAGAAGGGAGGCTGTTGATGGAGGAGGGGGACGGGGACGCAAGACGGTGGTGCAACGGGACAATGCAAAGAGCGGGACTTATAACATACTAGTGAAGGCAAACACAATATTTCAGACTGCAGCAATCATCGTGGCAGTCAGGGTCATAAACAAAGCGGTGAATGCCTCAAGAGAGGGAAGCCGCTATTTCTTGGGGGGTTGAGTTCTGGCGAGGCAGTGGGCGGGCACAATATAGCGCGGTGCAATCTTCTCTCTTTCCCTCGTGCTTTCTCTCTTCTGTTTTTTTTTTGAAAATAAACTGATTGTTGAATGAGCGGAAAGGAAAATAAAACTTAGTTAATTGGTTTTCAGCCTAGATTACTTCTTAGATTTTTTTATTTTTATCTTTTAATTTATTTTGTTTGGAGAAATAGTAAATAAGTAAATAGATATTAATTGTAAATTTGTTAGCTGAAATAATGAAATATATTGGAGATAAAATGTGAGAGTGATCAATTGTTTAGTATAATAAATTGGTTTATATTTATAACAAGAAATTAATGAGTTATAAATACCTTGAGGTTGAATTCGGGAGGTTACACTTTAAGATATGTCCTTAAATACTCACATATTGAATATTGGATTACTAAAAGGTTTATCTGAATTTTTGTTATTATAGTTTAAATTAATTTTGCTGGTACAAATCAGGGTATGAGGATATTGTTCATGAATCATTGCATTGATTGCTTATGGGTTTGAAGCTATATTTTCTACATTGACATTTGAGAACTCTTTGAAGGAGGTTGAGATAATTCTGTGGTATTGGTTTTTGCAAAAAAATTGGAAAATAACGTAATAAGGTATACGGTTATATTTTATAACTCATTCTTAAGTAAACACTAGTACTCATATTGGAAATTCAATTTGACGAATTGTGAAGAGGAAGACAGAAAGGAGCTGGTAGTGATTCAGTGAAGCGAGGAAAGAGAAGGGTGAGTGAGAGCAAAGAGAAGAGGGATGATGTTAGTGAAATTTAACAGATAAAAAGAAAGGAGGTGGTGGTTAAGAAAAGTATCTCATCTAACGATTAGTTAAACATTGACGGAATAGTCTTAACTACTGATCCGTTCACTAAGATATTCAAAGCAGGTTTATTGTTAAATAAACTAGAACTGGTACTATTGTATTATTTCAAAACAGCAACAAAGATATGGTATTGTTTATTTCAAAAAATCTATATTTAATTTACATTACATAATCTAAGAAGAAATGAAGATATTAATGTATTTATTTCATAAGACAAATACGAGACAAATGTCTGTATTTCTATTTATTTAGGAATTTAATAGAAGTTCTTCATATATACTTGTTGAATTATGTGGTTAAGATTTAATGTATACCAACATTTAGATTAGAGTATCATATTGGGCTATATATCTATGAACAATTATTATTTTAAGGACTATTGACATAATAATTAAGAAAAATTAAATCATTATTACGCCTCAACTCACCAGCAATTAAACTACAAGATCATAGCTAAAAGCCAATTGTACACTCCACCTTGAAAAATGGAGCTCCGAGTAGATATTGTAAAAAGCACTGGGTTATGTTGGCTTAACACGAGATTTGCTTTGGTATGGTCATCGCATGTCAAGAAGGAGGTTACATAGGGTCATTGAGGTATTAAATCTCTTATATATGCACGGAACTTTGTTTCTCAACTTGACTAGGATGAACTATGCATAGTTTGAGCTAACAAAGAAGCAATGTTGTCGAGCTAGGGCACCAGAGAAAGACATAACATCTTAACCTTATAACACTTGTAACTCTTCAATTTGCCCTATCCAAAGTAGATTTCATTATTTGCTGTTCCTAAGCTATGTTAAGGCTAGGGTTTGAGTATCGGTAAAGTTGGACGGCACGATTGGATCGGAATCCATAATTTTTTTGGAATCGGCAAAGACTTGATAGTATCTAAGGATTAAAGATCTTAGATAGATACTACATTGTTGCCCCCTTCTCAAATTTTTGTTATATAACTTTAATTCTTTTCATTTTAATATATTTATTGTGCTTTATAGCCAATTAACATCAATAAACTACTAATCAAAATTGTATTTAGACAAACAAATCATATCACTATAATACACAATGTAAATAAAAGTATCTTAAGATACTAAAAATACAGTAATTAAAATCATAAGCATCCACTATAATGAACTATTATCTAGAGGGATTTATGTGCGGTTTGTTGCTGTGAGAGTGGGGGAGGATGGACGGAGAGACGAGTGAATGAAGGAGACAAAAACGTGAGTGGAGGGGGAGGAGCAGCGC
>SNQN01000667.1:100601-121701 GCA_008642245.1 Bassia scoparia
CAGCAGCAGAGAAGAGGAGAGGAGAGCAGCAGCGAGAAGGTGCGACGAGAGAGGGTCAAGGACCGGTGGAGAGAGAGAGAGAGAGAG
The DNA here is from genome assembly GCA_008642245.1 of Bassia scoparia. Classification (NCBI taxonomy): domain Eukaryota; kingdom Viridiplantae; phylum Streptophyta; class Magnoliopsida; order Caryophyllales; family Amaranthaceae; genus Bassia; species Bassia scoparia. Next base: position 100,689 of record SNQN01000667.1, read on the forward strand.
AGGAGTGTTTGGGGGTTTGAGTGAAAATAGGGTTTGAGTGAGAGAGGAGTGTCTGCGAGGTTTGAGTGAGAGAGGAGTGTTTGTGTTTTGTGAGGAGCTTTTATTCGAAAAAAAACATAATCACTCACCGACCGAAAATATCGGTCGGTGTACCGACCGATATTTTCGGTCGGTGAGTGATTATGTTTTTTTTAAATATATAAAACGTGATGATGGAGGGGAACGCATAAGGGAAAAACCAATTAATTTACCGACCGATTTATCGGTCGGTACATCGACTGAATTTAAAATCGGTCGGTAATACCGATCGATAATTCGGTCGATAAATTACACCGACCGGTTTCGGTCGGTGTCGGTCGGTATTAYCGACCGAATTTTTTTCGGTCGATAATTTCGGTCGGCCTTAAGCGAATTTCTAGTAGTGATGAGGGAATCTTCCTTGGATATTCTGCTCAAAGCAATGCATATAGAGTTTTCAATTAGAGGACTAATGGAGTAATTGGACTAATGGAGTTTACAAGGAACCATGCTGCTAGTTCTCTAAAAGATTTGCAAGCAGACCTAGGTCCACCTACTGATCTACCAAATGATGATGGTGGAGGACGTAGAAGAGAAGATGATAATAATCAGAATTCAGAAGGGGAACCAGGACCTGATGGTTCCTCCGGTGCAAGACAGGTAAGGAGTTCAGGGGGAATAAATGAGCTTAACAATGATGAAATTGTATCCCCTAACTAGAGGTAAGAGATGTCACGGGAAACAGTGTGACCATGAATCCTTCAAGTTCCTCTTAAAGGGAAGAGGTCCATGATGACACTGGTTCCCAACCAATTAAGGAAGCACAAAATGATTTTACTTTCAAAAATTACAAGTATAAATCTTCTCATCCCTCAAATCAGATCATAAGCAATATTAACAAGGGGATTCAAATGAGAAGAAGTGTTTCTCAAAACTTTTGTGCTTTCTATTCTTTCTTGTCCATAGAACCAACTGACTATAAAATGGCTCTAAATGATCCAGATTGGGTTCTAGCAATGCAAGATGAATTAAATCAGTTCCAAAGGAACCAGGTTTGACATCTTGAACCTAGACCCAAGGATAGAACAATCATTGGTACAAAATGGGTCTTCAGAAACAAATTGGATGRTCTAGGTACAATAGTTAGAAACAAAGCAAGGCTTGTGGTGCAAGGTTATAATCAACAAGAAGGAATTGACTATGATGAAACTTTTGCACCTGTATCTAGTTTAGAGGCTATTAGAATTTTGATTGCTTATGCTGCTCACATGAATATGAAGTTGTTTCAGATCGATGTCAAGACTGTTTTTAAAGGAAGAGGTATATGTGGAGCAACCACCTGGTTTTGAGGACAAGATGTTCCCCCATCATGTATACAAGTTAGACAAAGCACTATATGGAGTGAAACAAGCTCCAAGGGCTTAGTATGAGAGGTTGTCTACCTTCTTGATGGAGAATAATTATCAGAGGGGAACAATAGACAAAACATTGTTTATTAAAACCAGGGGGAACTACTTGATTGTAGTACAAATTTATGTTGATGATATTTTATTTGGTGCTACTAATCAAATGCTTTGTAATGAGTTTGCTAATCTTTTGCAGAGTGAATTTGAAATGAACATGATGGAAGAATTGGGATTCTTCCTAGGATTATAGATTAAGCAAACTGCTGATGGTGTCATGATACATCAGCAAAAGTATTTGAAAAAGCTGTTGAAGAAATTTGGCATGAAGAACAGTAAGGCTTATGACACACCTGTTCCCACATCTACAAAACTAGATGCAGATTTGAAGGGAACAGATGTGGAAACCTCACAATACAAAACTAGTAGACCTGATATTGTGTTTTCTATTGGATTGTGTGCCAGGTTCCAAAGTAATCCAAAGGATTCAAATTTGAAGGATGTTAGGAGGATACTTAGGTATCTTGTGGGAACAACAGATCTGTGCTTGTGGTACCCCAAAGGTAGCTCGATTGATTTAATTGGGTACACAAATGCAAATTATGCTAGTTTCCTTGTTGATAGGAAGAGCACATCAGGTATGGCACACTATCTTGGCTCTTACCTAATTTCTTGGGGTTCTAAAAAGCAAAATTCAGTGGCCCTATCCACAACAGAGTCAAAGTATATAGCCGCAACATCATGCTGTTCCCAGTTACTGTGGATAAGGAACCAGCTGAAAGNAATTTTTTTCGGTCGATAATTTCGGTCGGCCTTAAGCGAATTTCTAGTAGTGCCAAGACCACTCCCAAACCAGTGGAAAAGAAGAAGGAAAGGGAGGGTGATGCTGCTGAGGGGGAATGTGATGTAGGTTTGGGTTTAGAGGATCAGGCTACTGTAAGCAAAYTTGCAAGGGTAAAGACGGTTKCCAGGAAGGGTGCTAAAGCTTCCAAAGGCAAAGAAGTGATGGCAGAACCACAACCAGACTAGTCCCCTGCGAACAAAAWTAAAGAGGAAGCAATCTGCACTAACCATTGTTGAGGGCCAAAAGCCCTAGAAAAGTAAGTCTATCAGTCCTCAACCTTTGTATCATCTTTCTGATAGGCAGATATTGGTTGGCTTCTCTATTGCTAAAAGTTGGGTAGAACAGAATTTTTTGCATGAAATTTGAGATGYCGTACCTTTTCAGAAATGGTTTGTGTTGTTTGCTAGAGAATTAGATGTCTTTATGCCTTTGGTTGAAGAATTTTATGCTCACCTGCACACTAAGAACGACGGGTCCTATTTTKCCTTTATTAAGAAAACTCCTATTAATCTGTCTGAGAAGAAACTAGCTGATATTTTAAGGGTTCCCACTAAGGGACTTGATGTGTATTCTCGTGAAAATTGGCCAAGTGTTAAAGGAGTCACAACAGAACAAATCCAGAACCAGTTGTTCAATTGTCCACCTGAACCTAAGCAGGGGTACACTATCGGCCATTTAAGGGAATCAATTATGAARATATTTCATACAATAGCCTCAAAAATTGTKTTTCCMAGAGCACAAGACCGTATATATGTACGATTGATGGATAGTGTTCTCATTTACTATCTCATGGAACACATTTCTGTCAATCTCCCTGCTATGGTTCGTAGTCACAAGATCTGTTGTGTTGAGAAGGCAAAACATGCTTTGCATTATGGTGGATGGCTGACCTTGGTATTTAATYATTGGAAAATCCCTRTGGTGGGAGATTATGGAACATTGTCCCATCTCACCAATCAGATTATAGGAAGAAAGGCATGAGCTATGCAGGTGGCTTTTTGAAGATGAAGGATGAGGTTAAGGGGAATGCAGTAGGTGTCGGGACCAGTACCGAATCAGTTCAGGCAAAATATGCTTTGGTGAAGCAGTTGAGTGACCAGAACACAATGATGCAATCCATGATCAACAGTGTTACTCAACTCTACAATGCCCTTCAAGAATCCTACAGGAGGGCTTAGGTTCGCCATGACCAAGCTGGCATACCATGTCAGGAGGATTATGCAGAGAAGGAGGAGTCTTCCCAAGCTGCTGAGGATGATGAAGATCTGGTTTCTRATGAGGAAGAAGAGGAAGTGAAGGAAGAAGAAGTTGTTCAAAGGACCTCAAGGAGGAGGAGGATGATGATGAGAGTGGAAATGACTCTGGAGCTGACTAAATTGCCTCTTTTCTTATTCTATATTACTGCTAACCCCTCTTACATTTGAAAAGCACTATCACTTGTTTCCCCTCTCCCAAATTACAAAACATTATTCTATGTAATTTGGTTTCCTACTATTTAAGTAGTACATACTATTACTTTTCCTACTATTGCAGGAACACTTGGTAGCATCAGCGTCCCTAGAATGCTGTTTGAGCTGCCTTAATTAGCTTCAACTTTAATATAATTAGTAGTTTCCACTAATGGTTGTCTTTTTATATTTTTAATTTCTTTCTTGATGATTTTTGATGATGCCAAAAGGGGGAAAAGAAGGTGAAGTTCTGATCTATTCCACCTATCTCAGAAGGAAACAGGTCACTTGTGTTGAAATCTGTGTGTGTTGTAGCAATTAGAGCAAGGTTAAAAACCTTGCTAGAGGTGACAGACCACTCTGGTCTGGAAGTAATTGTATTTCAAGCACTTTACTTCTGTTCATCCTAATGGCTTGGTAACAAGTCTGAACTAACTGATGTTCGTATTGCAAATAYATGTTTAAGTCTAATAGCTTTGAGTCTAATTAGTATCTACTTGTAGATACATACATTTGTCCCTAGCCCAAAATGGCCAATGATAAGACACCCCTCGCAACACACAAGTTAAACGAGAGTTGAACCTAAACATGCCCTAAAAAAGCAGATTCCCTTGACCGGACACCTATCCAAGAATTTAGCACCTCAAAAATAAGTTTTAATCTTCAAATCATTTAAAATATTTTAAAACATTTTTCTAGAGTTTTTTGAATTTTTCTGAATTTTTCTAAGGAATTTTTGGCAATTTCGGAATTTTTAGCGATTTAATTAATTTTGCGATAATTAATTAAATTATGAACACAATTCCAAAATTCACAACACTTTATCATAACACCCACTCTTCACAAGGAATTTTTAAATATTTCCATAATTTTTTGATTTATGGTCTAGTATTTATGAATTTCTTAAGCAAAAACGCAAAGTGAGCATAGCGGGCCATCCCGGGATATTCGCCTCGAGACACATGTCGCGAGGGAGCCAAAATCCCGAACATCGCTTGGGTAATATCAGCATAATCGCAATAATATAAACTATGATCGTATAAAATCGCGTATGTATTTATACGATTATATTACGATATTATTCCATTATAATCTCGCTATTCGAGGTAAAACAATCTCGAATATCACAATAAAATCCGACACAATCGCAAAATATCGAATATAATAGATAACATCACGTATGATTATATTACAATATTAAAAATCGCAATCACGCTATTTAAGGAAAGCAAATTGGTTAAAATCCAGGTAAGTACTTGGCGCAATTGCGCCCAAAAATTCTTGTTTTTAGCCGATTTCGACCCTTACCTATAAATAGGGAGCCTCCCCCTTTTATTTCAAGAACTTTTTTCTTGAGACTTATTATTCTCTCTCTCTCTTGTTCTCTCGCTCAAACACTCTCAAACACATTRAAACACATTCAAACACATAAAAGCATCTTCAAAGGCTCTTTTGCAATAGATCGAAGAGGTGTTCAAGGGTTCTAAGGTTCAACAAGGGTTCCTAAGGGTCCGAGGCAGCGTTCTTGGTCTTCGATGTCGTGTTGCGAGGTAGGTTTGAGGCCAATGTCTCAATTCTAAACCCTCTTTTGCATGCTTGTTAAGAAATTCGACTTTCTATGTAATTTGCATGTAATACTGATTAACAAACGATTTGACAATTTAAATTAAAAGCAATCTTAAGGCATAACTTTCAATTCCTCGTACGAGTGCTTGCATGCTTGTCTAACAACCATAATATGCTTTAATCAAGATCTGCAAATTTCGTGTTTGACGCCTAATAAGATAACTATGGACAACCGGCATTAGGCTCCTGGAATATTGAATTAACAACACATGCCACAACAAACTAGACACTATGTGAATAGTATTCTGTTAAACAACTCTCCTAGTAATTTTGCATGCTTAGGGTTTAATACAGAAAACTGTTTGTTGTTGTCTTTCGGACAATGAACTCGCAATAACTGAGTAGAGGTCGCTTGATGCCGGGGGGTGCTRTGCACTACTTCACCCTTAACCTTGTCCCCTAATCCAGACCTTTGATGCACTACCAGACATGGTGTACTTCGACTTGCTTAATGCAATTGTAGACAAGGTTTAAAACGGGTTCCRCAGCTTCCCAAAAGAAGTGCGGTGGCGACTTCCTCTATTCATTTCGAGTATAAACACACAAATCCAGGCATCCTCACAATATGCAAAAGCAAGAATTCAATACTGGCAAACAAACCGAGCCGCCCTTAAATTGTACCCCCTGGAGTAGAGGACCAGACCTAGTTGGGGCAATGCTCGCTCAAGAAATCGACAGCAAGGAAAGTGCAATCTACTAACTCAGCAAGAAGCTCCTTCCATACTTGGAATGATACTCTGCCCTAGAGAAACTATGCTTGGCTTTAGTGTGGGCTTCGCGAAAGCTTCAACATTACATAGAATTATTCCTCTCATTGTGTGCACAAAGTTGTGAATGTAGCTTCTACATGGTTTGGACCTTGGACTTAGCGTCATTGTTGATTACTTCTCCTTTGGTTAGTGGTATAAGGTCCAAGGGTAGGCTTGGATGACTACCATAAACCACTTAAAAAGGTGAGTGAGTGGTCACATAAGTCAGGGAGCGACTATATGTGAATTCAGGATGTGCCAATTTGACATGCCATTCCTTTTGTATTCTGCTCACCAAGCCTCTTAGTAGAGCTCCTAGTATGCGATTGGTTACTTTGGTTTGGCCGTCTGTTTGCGGGTGATGTGAGGTACTGAATAATAGCTTTGTGCCAATTAATTTACACAAGGTTTTCCAAAAATAGCTCAATAACTTGGTATCTCGATCACTCACAATCGTTTTGGGTACCCCATGTAAACATACAATCTCACGAAAATAGAGCTCGACTACGTGAATTGCATCATTTGTTTTGACAAGCCACAAAATGTGTCATATTAGAGAATCTATCTACGACAACCATTATAGAATCCTTACCTCGTTGTGTGCATGGTAGTCCTACAATAAAATCCATAAAAACGTCCTCCCAAGGCGATTCAGCTTTAGGCAACGAAGTGTATAAGGCAAGATGGAAAACGCTCTTTGCTTTCTGATAGCTTGCACATCTTGAAACTACCTGTTGCACATCGGAATGCATCTTGGGCCAATATAAATGTTCTTGTAGGATTGCGAGTGTCTTGTTGATGCCGAAGTGCCCAACAATGCCCCCTCCATGTGCTTCCCTAACAATCAACTCCCTAATTGAGCACTTTGGGATGCAAAATTGGTTACCTTTGAAGAGTAATCCGTCCAACAAGGTGTAGGAATGCAAACAGTCATTGGAACTTTGTGTTATTATGGTCGAGAATTCATCGTCAGCTTCATAATATGCCTTGATTAATTCGAACCCCAACAATATGTAATTTAACATCCCAAGTAAGTTGTAGCGCTGTGATAGTCCATCCGCTACGATGTTTGCCTTTCCTTCGTTGTATTTTGATGAGAAGTCAAAGGACTGAAGGAACTCCACACATTTGGCGTGCCGTGCATTTAGCTTCTGCTGGCCATGGATATACTTCAATGCTTCGTGATCGGAGTGCAAAATTAAGTGGTTTGGCCGTAGGTAATGGATCCAATGGTCAAGAGCGCGCACTATAGCATAAAATTCTTTATCGTAGGTAGAATAATTGAGWCTAGCTCCTCCTAATTTTTCACTGAAATAAGCAATTTGTCGCTTCTTTTTAATTAACACATCCCCAATGCCAACGCCACTAACATCCGTTTCCACTTCGAATGGGTTGGAAAAATCAAGCAAAGCTAATATTGGTGCTTCGCATAACTTTTATTTGAACATCTCAAATGCTTTCTGCGTTTCTTTGATCCAAACATAGTAACCTTTACCCTTCTTTAAGCGTTCGGTCATAGGGGCTATAATACTAGAAAAATTCAACACAAACCTTTTGTAAAAAAACGCCAACGCATGGAAAAAACGTACCTCAGTGATGTTATATTAGGTGTTGGCCAAGATTTWATTGCTTCAATCTTGGAGTAATCAACCGAAACGCCGTCCTTTGATACGATGTATCCTAGTATAGAAACGTCACGCTTGGAACCAAAAACGAGCACTTCTCTGACTTGGTATACAGTTTTCTTCAAACATGCTCCTTAGGTGAGTCATGTGATCCTCTAAGTTACGGCTATATATAAGGAAATCGTCGAGATATACTACCACGAAGTTTCCCAAGAATTTCTTCAATACCTCGTTAATTAGTCTTATAAAGGTGCTAGGTGCGTTTGGAAGTCCCAAGGGCATGACGAGCCACTCGTATAATTCAATTTTAGTTTTGAAAACGGTCTTCCACTCATCTCCCTCAAGCATTCGAATTTGGTGATATCCAGGAAAATATTTCACCCATAATTCTTTGATCAAGGAAAAATCTAAGCAGACAGGTATCAAACAACCAACTCAGAATTGAACGAATGTTTTAAGACAAAACAAACAAACTGATTAATATTATTAAAACTCTTGATGAATAAAGTAGTGTACTAAGCCTCCTTAAATAATAAACTAAGTGCCTAAGATATTTGACTAACTAAGATATAATTAAAAATAGCTAGAGTAAAGTAAGACTAAAAGATAAACTACACTAATAAAATAATCAGCATATATCCTAAGTAAACTAAGCTAATAAAGTATCCTAATTCCYAAGGAAGGAATTATCCGAAACTTCCCTAAGCCATATGGATTATCCAAATTGTCAAGTACTCATGCAAGCATCCCCTAAGTTGTATCCTTGGTTGAATTGATTTTCGAGGCCCTTTGCAGCTAAGTCCAGATTAAGTGTTGTGTTTTCGTTATAGAAACACAACAGGCTATCCAAACCCTCGACATCATTTATGGTTGGATTATTAATCCATACTTGTTTTGAGTTGCTCTTGAGAGCATCTTGCTTCTTGGTGTAGTCATTTACATAGTGTCTTATTTTATCACAAAAAGTGCAAACCTTATTACTTGGTAAAGCTACATATTTCTTCTTCTTTCCTTTGTGTTTAGTGTGCACATAACCTAATCCTATACTCCTTTTTACTTGAGCTTGCTCTATCCATTTAGGCACAGAATATTAACTTATGTCTCTTCTTTTTCGAGTCTCAAGTTTTGCCTTTTAAACYTTAAGTTCTTGAAGATTTCTCTTAAGTTCCCCTAATTCTTTAGTGAAATTGTTTTAGGAGGAACCTGCACAACTTATGTCAACATTCATCATTTTATATTGAGCTATTTCAATACCAAGCATGATATTCTCCTGTTTGTGTTTTTGGACATCAGTTCTATGATTCTCTATCCAGGAACAATGATCTTTATAAGATTTTAGTGCATTTTCATATTGATTCAGACTTTTGGTGAAGTACCTCTAGTCTTCATCATATTCCATTACTAAATAAACTAAGTCTTGTTTTGTGAATGTAAGTAGTTTTTGTGGATTAGGGAATACCTCTTTCTCTTGAGTTTCATCATCATTTTTAGCCATCACACATAGGTGAGCGGTTTGACTCAGGTTGAGCTTCCTCATCTTCACTGTCTGATTCTCCCCATGCAGCTATCATTGCCTTCCTGATATCTGACTTGTTAAAGTTCCTTGTTCCCTTACTTACTGTCTTGATTTTGCCTTTCTCCTTATGTGGATTCATAGGGCAGTTTTTCACCCAATAATCATTTGAACCCCAGCGGTGGCAGGATAGATCACCTATTTTCTTGTCAAAATTCTTAGAAAATTTGTTAGGTCTAAACATTTCCGTGAACCTTCTTACCAGCATGGCAGCTTTTGCTTCATCTACCTCAGATTCCTTGAGTTCTTCAGCCTTCAGCACCAAGTTATTTCCCTTATTGAGCTCAGTTAAACTAGATCCAATGTGCAATTGATGAGTCATGAGAGATCTAACTAATTGTTCATTGTTGAACTTGGTGAAGTCCTAAGTTTCCTAGAGGGAAGTTAATTTAGCTCTCCATCCACTAGTGGAAAAAAGGCCAAAAGCTCCAATTTTTGCCTGGTACTTTAAAAGATATAATAAAAGCTCCAATTTTTGATTGGTGCTTTTAATGTATTAAAAACACCAGACTTTTAAAAAGCTAGAGATTTTAGTCCATTAAAAGCTCAGCTTTTCGTGCGTTAAAAGCTCCAAGGTTTTAAAAACCTTGGAGCTTTTGACCCACTTACATTTTTTACATTTTTTTTTTCTACATTTACAATTTCCTACTAGATATACATTGAATACATATTTTTTTGGTGCTAAATACATTGAATACATATAAATCAAATACAACAATTGCCAAAAAGAAAAATATATTATATTAAGTAAAAAAGATGATAATTACATCATGATGACTTTCTCTTTCTAGGTTTCTCTCTCTCTCTCTCTCTCTCTCTAAACCTTCGTCCATGGCTCGAAATTGTAGAAGTCGGAGGCAATCTCAGGGTCAAGGAAGTAAGTCGGTGCTTCACAAGCAAGGATCCAATGATATCTCGGCTCAATCTCCATTTCATCAGGGAGGTAAGACGAAGTCGAAGGGTTTTGTTACGGTTTCGCGGTTGGATTTAGGGGAAGCTGATGACCTTGATAATGGTGATGATCAACTGTTGYTGTCGGCTCATGATTCAATGGAGGAGTTAGTGAATCGATCTAGGATGAAGGCGACGTTTTCAAAATGKCTTGGTGTTCTCAAATCTCATGAGAAACCACCATGCTCTGTTTTGGAGTCTTCTGCAAATCATCAATCTGCTACTCCTGAGGTAATTGTTCCAATGCAAGCTTCTTCCTCTTTACCTAGTAATCATAATGCTCGTTCAAATGGCGTGCCTGTTGTATGCAATGATGCTGTTGACTCTCAATCTCTTCCTGATTTGGGGGTTAGGGTTAATTCTGCTTCTGAGGCAGGGGTTGATATTTGTATTACACATGATGACATTGCTGCTGAATTAGCCTACTGGAATCTAGGTGTTGTGATGTATGTGSTTGGTGCAAATCCTAGAGTTGGGTTAATTGATGGTTTTAGTCGGCGACTTTGGGGAAATGCCAATGTGGATAAGGTGTTGTTCCTTAAGAAAGGGGTTTTTCTKATTCGTTTTCTTAATTTTGAGACCCAGAATAAAGCTCTTGCAATGCAGAATATCATACWTGATCGTAAACCTGTGTTTCTCAAGAAATGGCAAGATGGGATGGAACTTTCGTGTCCTGACCTTGTTTCTGTTCCTGTTTGGGTGAAGTTGCCTGAATTACCTCTGAAGTATTGGGGGTGTTTGGAGAAGTTAATAGGAGGGCTAGGGACTCCTATTAAGCCTGATCATGCAACAGCTAACAGAGAGAAGTTGGGTTATGCAAGGTTCCTTGTAGACATGCCCTTGAATGGACATTACCCTGATTCCATTTCTTTKATCAATGAATTGGGTGTGAAAGTGCAGCAAGGCGTGCAATATGATTGGAAACCTATTAGGTGTGATACCTGTGGGTTATTTGGGCATGAGACTCAGGTGTGTAGGAAGAGGAGTAAACAGGTATGGAAGAAAAAGGATCCAACTCCTTCAGTGTTACCTCATCAGACCAGTGTAGCTGATCAGGAGACTACACCTTCTATGCCTACTGACTCAGTTGCAGAAGGAGAGGTGGTAGCTGCTGAGACTAGGGTCTTATTAGAGGATACAGTGCATTCTAGTCATGACCCTGTAGTGCAAGTGTCTCCAGTAAGGAGATGTGATCCTATTGCCAGGTCTTCTTCACAGAAGGAAACTTCTGGTGACAAGTTTGTGGTTGGCCAAGTTATGGTGAACCCAGTCCTTAACCCAACTAGGGTGGAAGGATATGGATAAGTTGCTTATATGGAACATGAGGGGTCTTAACAGGCCTCAAAAGCAGAAGGAGGTGCATAATTTCTTTCTGCAGCAAAGAGCTGGTTTAGTTTGCTTGTTTGAAACAAAAATTAAGAAGAACTTTGATCAATTGTACACTAATATGTTTCAAGGTTGGAATATCACTTCTAATTTTGGGAGACATCCTGGTGGAAGGATTTTGGTGGCCTGGTTGGATACTGAGTATACTTTAACCCCTTTGGAAGTCACTGCTCAATATATACATGCTCAAGTCTTTCATGGTGCTTCTAATAAGAGTTTTCATATCRCTTTTGTTTATGGCTTCAATGAGAGGCAAGATAGACTCCATCTATGGAAGTTTCTTGTTGCTGTCCAAGCTTCAATTGTAGGGCCATGGTTGGTCACAAGGGATTTTAATTCTCCCTTACACTATGAAGACAGGATTGGTAGTGAGGTACAATTTTGTGAACTTGTAGACTTTCAGAATTGTGTTGAGCACTCTCAGCTTGTTGATCTTTCTCGGAAAGGGTGTACCTTCACCTGGACTAATAAACAATAAGGCAGTAGTAGAGTTTTTTTTGTAAATTAGACAGGAGCATGGTTAATGAAGCCTTGATGGATGAGTTTTCGGCTTCTTATGTTTACTATCATCCGGAGGGTGATTTTGATCATTGCCCTGCTATGATCCATTTAAGTGCTCAGTCTTTTCCAGGTAAACGTTCCTTCAAATTCTTTGACATGTGGTGCAATCATGAGGATTATGAAGCTGTAGTCCARACTAGTTGGGAGGAGCCTGTGCATGGCTTTCCTATGTATGTGTTGGTTCAGAAACTTAAAAGGTTGAAGGTCAATCTTAAAAAGTTTAATCACATGTATTTCTCAAATGTGGAAGAACAATTCCATCAAGCTCGAATTTCTCTGGAGAGGTGTCAAATTGCTTTGCATGCCTATCCTTCTAATACTACCTTGCTGGATAATGAGAATGCAACTAGTTTAGCTTATAGAGTAAGTAAGAAGAATTATCTTAGTTTTCTTGCTCAGAAAGCTAAGATTAAGTGGTTGCAGGCTGGTGATGATAACACTCACTATTTTCACAAATATATCAAGCTGAGGAAGTTTCAAGAGAGGGTTATGTCCATACATGATGCTCATGGTGGATTTCATGAGGATCCTCAAGCTATTCAACAGGCTTTTGAAGACTATTATTTTAGTCTTCTAGGCACTGATGTGTCTACAACTGTGAAGGTTAAAGAAGAAATTATTCAATTGGGTCCTGTACTCACTACTCATCACTGTGACATTTTGCTGCAGCCTGTGACTGATGATGAGATTAAAAAGGTGTTGTGGTCTATTCCAGGTGACAAGTCACCAGGCCCTGATGGGTACAATAGTACCTTCTTTAAGAAGTCTTGGCAGGTGGTAGGAGCAGATGTGTGTGCTGCCATTAAGGATTTTTTCAGTAGTAGCAAGCTTCTTGGAGCAGTTAATTGCACTAAACTTACCTTGATTCCAAAGATTCAGACTCCTCAATCAGTGCTGGATTTCAGACCCATTGCTTGTTGTAATACAGTTTACAAATGCATTTCCAAGCTGTTGTGCAATAGATTGAAACAGGTGCTTCCTGACATCATCTCTTCCAATCAATCTGGCTTTATTACAGGGAGGCAAATCTTTCACAATGTGAGCATTGTGCAAGATATGATTGCTATGTATCACAGGAAGGCAACTTCTTCTAGTTGTATGCTAAAAGTTGACATCAAGAAGGCATATGATTCAGTCAACTGGAGTTTTTTACAAGACATGCTCACTGCCTTGCAATTTCCTGCTCAATTCATTTCATGGGTTATGGTCTGTGTGACTACTCCTAAGTTCTCTTTGTGTACTAATGGTAGTTTGCATGGTTTCTTTCCTGGCAAAAAAGGGCTTAGGCAGGGTGATCCCATCTCTCCATTGCTCTTTGTAATTTGCGTGGAGTATCTTTCCAGATTGCTCACTTGGTTTGGCCAGCAACCCCAGAATCAGTTTCACTATAGGTGTAAGCAATTGAAGCTCAATCACTTGGTTTTTGCTGATGACCTTATGCTTTTCTGTAAAGGAGATAAACAATCAGTCTTGCTTAATATCAGGGCTTTAGCTACTTTTGCAGCTACTTCTGGCTTAAGTGCAAATAATGGTAAGTCAGCTATATACACTTGCAATATGGATTCTAAGACTAAAGCTGCTATCCTGCAAGCTTCTCATTTTACTGAAGGCTCTCTTCGATTTAAGTATTTGGGGATCAAAGTTAATGCTAAAAGTCTAAGCAAGGGAGATTGTGATTTTCTGGTTGATAAAATCACTCGAAGGATAAGAATTTGGGGAACTCGAACTCTGTCTTATGCTGGTAGGGCACAACTAGTTAATTCTGTTCTCCTCAACCTTCACTCTTACTGGGCTAGCATGTTTCTATTACCCAAAGCTGTTATAGATGGAGTTATTAGAGTTTGTAGAGCCTATCTATGGGATGACACTCCTAATTATGATAGGATGTCTCTTGTAGCCTGGGATTATGTTTGCAGAAGCAAGAAAGATGGTGGATTAGGCTTCAAAGACAGCCATTCTTGGAATTATGCACTGTTGGGCAAATATATTTGGAGCATTGCCTCTAAAGCTGATACCTTGTGGGTAAAATGGATTAATTGTGTTTATCTCAAAGGAAGTGATTGGAGATCTTTTTTTCCAAACTCTGGAGCTAGTTGGTATTGGAGACAACTTTGTAGAGTTAAAGATATGTTTAGAGGAGCTTATCAGTGTGACAGTTGGAAGTTCAATGCTAAAGGCTATTTAGTTCAAGAAGGGTATCATTGGCTGAGACAAGGCTCAGTTCCAGTTCCCTGGGATTTCTGGGTATGGAATAGGTTGAATGTTCCAAAATGCAGCTTCATTTGCTGGTTGATTTTGTCTCGGAAGCTCAAAACTAGGGATAGACTTTTGAGGTTTCACATTAATGTTCCTAAGGAGTGTCCTCTCTGTGGGGTTTCAGAGGAGAGTAAAGATCATATCTACTTTCAATGCCCCTACTCTGCTAGTTGTCTTACTGAGTTGCTGATGCAAGTAGGCATTCAGACAAATTTGTCTTCTTTGCACAAAGTACAACTTTGGGCTCACAAAACCAAGCAATTTAGGCATAAGGTTTTGCAAAGCAGTATTGTAGCTTTAATGTATAGTCTMTGGATACAAAGAAATAGAGCTATATGGGATAGTGTCATTGTAACTCCTGTAGTTTGTATTAAGGAAGTTAAGAAAATGGTGTATTGGAGAATTAGTGGTATCATGCCTGTCAAAACAAAGAATAGAGATAGAGCTTGGTTTAGTGCCATGTTTGGCTCCTAGTTTTCCTTAGATGCTGCAGATGATTAGTTTTCCTTTGAGTACCCTTCCTAGAAGGTGAATCATAGGAGGACAATGATGCCTTAGCATTTTAGGATTGTTTTTGTAGCCTTTGTGTTATTTGTGTTGTATTTGTACATTTGTTCTTGATATTAATACAATGCTTACTTTTTCTCAAAAAAAAAGAGATGATAATTACAAAATACAAGTGACAAATATCAAAATAATATATGTAATTAGTATGCTACATTCTATAGCAAAAAAAAAATTAAGTAACCACAATGTATAATAGAGTATTTCAAGAAAAAAATTAAAGGTGTTGCTTTTATAATCACACTTGCTCCACCACCCCATAATATGTCTGCCACCACTTGCTCCACACATCACACTTACTCYTCCAACTCTGCACGGCTACACCGCCCCACCACACTTGCTCCACCACCCTTGCACGACTGCACCGCCCCACCGCACCTCACCATCGCCTCTGCTCCGGTCCATACCGTGAATTGTTAAAATCAAAGGAGTAATCAGCAACTTCAACTATACCTTGAAGGAGTTCAGAAATAAATTGGAAAAATATGCATACCAAAAGTTAGTTAGCACATTACGGCCCTGAACATGCTTAGATCTCAATCCGATCTTCCTGAAAAATTGATCCTCGTCGTTGTTTTGGAGATCAGTTAATGAGACCTCGAACACTCTGTGCTTGAGACCCTCAGAAGCAATCTAAAATCGACAATGAAATTTATTCAGTAAAAAAGGCAGTTAGACACAGTAAGATTGTAACTTTGTAACAAATGCAAAAAAGGCAATTAGACATAGTAACAATCAAAACAAAATGTCACGTACATTCGAGGACTCCTACGTGCCAGCATAGAACTAATAGACAATCTTCACAAATATACACRAGGTAAAGAACTTAGGAGCAAWCAAAGAAAGGAAGACAACAAAAAGGGAAGTTGCACGAGGTTGAATTTGGTTAAGAGGATACCTGTACCAAGCACATTTTGATTTTGTAGTTAGGTTACAATAACTAAAACAAAGACTATCTCTTTCTCTCAATCYCAACCCATTAACAAATAAGCCTATTTCAGAAAAAATAGGATTTAAAACCGATTTTCATCAAAGCTAACATCCACTGAAAATCAATTATCATTTCAAAATGAACTACGAAGTATTATGAAAAACTCTGATTTCAAACAACGTGTTAAGACTAAAAGGGGACAAAAAACAAAATTCAATTGTCATTCAACAATTTAAACACATTACCATTTCAACATACACTTAATAAAAACATGAACTTTAACAGAAATATAAACAAAAAGAGAGAGATATGACCCACGCCCTTGGGGTGACTCATGAGGCTGTTGACGGTAGTGGTGTTCGAGTTTTTCCAGTTCGGCAGGAGGTAAGGATTATGGCTTTTTTGTGGATGATGGAGGTTCAAGAGACATGGGCCTTTTGTGGAGTGTATGGATGTATTTGACTACTTCTTGCCTCTTTGGGCCCAGAGACAAGGTTTGCGAGTCTTTGGTATCTTGCTGAAAAATCAAGAAATTACACTTTAGAACCCAGAAACAAAAGATTGGTCACTTGAAAACTCTCTAAGAACAACCTAACTCAGTCTTGAGGTTCTGGACATAAGGAAACTGAACTCGAAAGTAGACTTGAATGGGCTAGACCTACTAATTGATTTAAGGTGCTAGACTCGCAGAAAGATTCAAACCTAAGATGGGCCTATTTCAGACTTAACGGACCTTTAGAGCCTACTGGCACTTGAATGGGCCTAGCCTTGAATCAAAGCTCCTACTGGGTTGAGGTCTAATGACTGAACCAGTTCAATTTTAAGGTTCTTAGTTGAAGTTGGAGTGAACCTAATTCAGATTTAAGGCTTTTGGGTTGATTAATAAATTGAACGCTAATTCAGATTTTAAGGTTTGAATTTGAAATGAACTGAACCTAATTTCAAGTTTAAGGTTCAAAAAAGTCGAATCAGAGTCAGGATTAAGATTCTTGTGATTGGATAGGAGTTTGAAAGTATTTTGAAATGGCCCTAATGGATTTGTCAAACTTCATGTCTTGAACCATAGATAAGGGACTGGGCTTAGTTAAGAAATTGGATTCTGAAACAAAGAGTCACAACGTTAACAAGCACATGACTGAAACACAAAACCAATTTATTCCACTTAAGGTAGGATCTAAGTGACTAGTAAGTCGGTTTGGTTAAGTCACGATTGTGTACATGCCTAGAGTAGAGCTGGTCCAGATCTTCACCACCACTAATATTGGATGATGTATTGGCCTGAGATACCCCTTATATGCACGGCATTCGTAAACACGTGCTATACGAGGCAGGGCGGGATAGGACTTACTTATGCATCGTGATCAATAACACATCGCAACCAAGATTAAAAATCCCCCCTTAAGGTAAATCCGAGCCATAGAACATGGCCCATATTGAGCCAAGGTGCCTTAAGACTCATGACCCTATTTCGAAGGGTACACAATAAACAAAAATAATCAAATCTGATTATGAATATGGATACTAGAGAACTTTACAAGTCTAGTCCACCTCACCAAATGGTGATTATCCAGTGAAGTCGCCAAAACTGTAGGGCTTCGCCCCGCCTTAGGAGGGCGTGACCTCAGCTTTCAGTGTCATGGAGTTGAAGCCATGAATCTCGCATTGAATGCGTTGGGTGTGTTGTTGTCGAATTGAGGGATCGCACCTCGTGCCCTATAGGTTATTCACGGAACGCCCGAAACATTGGTGCCAAACTAGTGGCTTACCACAAATAGGTCCAAGTAACCAAAGTTGGGTTCGAGGACATGGTACGAACTCAGATCTGTAACCCCAGTTGCCCGTCATGTAGCGGCCTCTCTTACTCTGGTCTCATTGGTAGTTCCATAAATCATAACAATTGAATTCAAGAAAACTTATTATGCGATTTGACTTATGACAAAGCGCAATAATTACTAGGTGGGTTGCTATTATGTACAAACCAAGACTTCTACAATGGACAAGGACAAGAAACTTAGCTTGATTGTAGTCTAATTTAATAGTGCTTAGAACGGAAGGTCGTCACATGATTATCTGACTTATAGATGTGAAAGCGTATTAAATTCCGTCTTGTTTAAAACAATAGTATACAAGTATTTGAATATGAAGATACATATACAAGACATGAAAACAAAGGTTAGTAGCATGTATAATATGTATGTGTGTCCTCCTCACTTGTCACTGGCCAAAAACAATTTCGCAAATTTGTTTAGAATAAAACTCAAGGATCACCCTTTGATTGAATTGCTTAATTGAGACAAACAAACGGTACGTTTAGATTGACAATAACCAATAATGTATAATAAATGAAACCCAAAAACCATGAAAACATTGAAAACATGAAGAAAATCTCTACATATTTACATTACCGAAAGAACGATTAAAGAGCGAGTTTCTACACTGTTTTGAATTTGAAATTAAAACTCAAAATAATGATTAATCAAATTAAAGAGACAAATAGGAATTAAAAAGACAAGAGTGAAAGAGATATTTTGTGGTGAGTAACCTCAGGATTACCTATTTTCGACTTGATATGAATCGAACAGAACTCGATGCTTTGAATTGAAAACGAACTGTGTTTTGAGTGTTTTGAGATAATGTTATAGATGTGGTCTCGTGCACTTGTGTCTGTGAAGTGTGTTCTCGGAGGTGTGAAAAGTTGGAAGGTTCCTCCCGCTGAACCTTTCGCATCGCTGCAAGGCAGGGAGATTTAATAGGCACGAGGCAACAAACGAGGCAATGCACCTGTCGTATATACGCTGGATGAGCGTAATATACGCTCCAAGGGTGACGTATATACGCTGCTTTTTCGCCTTAGCGTATATACGCTTCTTCACTTCCATAGCCATTTTTGGAAAGTTTGGACGGCATTAGCTGCGTATAATACGCTTGCTATGAGCGTATATACGCTCCTGACCAGCGTATATACGCTCCATACTTGCGTATATACGCTCAACGTTTTGTATATTATTTTCTCCAAAACCTCAAAATATTTTGATTTCCTCAGATTTATCGGATTCCCTGATTCGACGCACCTAGACATCCTTGCTCTCCAAGCAAGCATTTCTAGGCATGCTTTAGAAGGTTCCACGTATTTCCGGAGTATTTCGAATTATTCACGTATTTTCTGCGTATCTGCGTATTTAAACATTTGCCAAAATCATAGACAATCATAAAAATCAGGAAAAAATAATTTAAAAAATAGGCGGATTCAAGAAAAATGTGACGACATGATGAAAATCAAAAGCATTGAGAATCGGCCAGTTATCTGATGTTTGAAAACCTTTTGAGTATCGAGAACACCCGAAAGAAAATATGTTTGCTTGTATGTGACTTTGCTCGAATATTCCGAGTACGCCTCGACGTATTTCAACTTTCGTGAGTTCAATGAAGCATCTTTTCTGAGTCGAAACACACGCGAGACGCGTATGTTCATCACGAGAATAACTCATTTGGGGAGACACATTTCAGGTGTCTTACATCAAAGTTCTTTTGTTTAAGTTTCTTTTGATTCCACAAAAGTAGCTAAGTCCTCAATACAATTCACCCCCTCAGCCCTCTTGATGTGTTCAATCAGTCTCCAACATTGGTATCAGAGCTATGTTCCTCGAAGTTGTTAAGGAAAACCTGAATAGAGAACTTAAACGTGAAGAGCTACAGTGAAAGATGAATCAACGCAAGAAACTGGAAGAAGGATATCTACACAAAGACAACCCATGTTCAATGGGTAATTCTATTCATATTGAAGAATAGAATGGAGATATTAATCGAAAGCCAGAACTACCAAGTATGTAGCTTATTGAAGATGGTATTCGAAATTACGCAAAATCGTCAGCAATGTGGTAGTTCCAAAACTATAACTTAATTTGACAAAGAAGATTACAAAGAATCGAATTAAATTGCATTAATGTAAACTCCTACATTGTGGTCTTGGACCCCATGAACACAATCAAGTCATGGGATGCAAGACTCCAAAGGGAGATTGGATTTTGTTAGAAATAACACTACACGAAAGGACTAATGAAGTCAAGCGTTCTAAATAGACTTACGGATCCTAAATATGAACGTTTGAAATGAACCTAAGGAACGCATTCAGAATATGTTTACTAGATTCTCTAAATTACTAATGAATTAGTTTCTCTTGGAAAGAACATTCCTACTAATGAATACAGCGTAGGAAAAATTCTCAAAGTCTGCGCCTCATCAGATGAAAGATCACTAGTAGAAAAATGCTAAAAGCATTTTAACAAAAGCTCCAATTATTGAAAGCCTGGAGCTTTTAACTATTAAAGCTCTAGTTTTTGAAAAGCCAGGAGCTTTTAACTATTAAAGCTCCAGGCTTTTCAATAGCTGGAGCTTTTAATAGTTAAAAGCTCTGGCTTTCAATAACTGAAGCTTTTAATAGAAACTTATGGGACATAGCACAGAAACATAAGTGCTTATACTACCTGTCGGTCCCTTATACGAAACCAAACCCTAACTCTCTCTTCAACTTCCTTTTTCACTTCTATTCTTTTTCATGCTTCTTCCACTTCTCTCTCTTCCGCTTCCTCTCTTTTTCACGCCTCTCATCTCTGACTTCCGCTCACCTTTCTCGTCAACTCCGACGACGACGCAAAAGAAGCAACAAGGCTTCGACACCCAATTCCTCTCCTTTTCATTTCTTCTCGCCGCCGCCTCCCATTCTCCTTGAATTGCAGTGCCACCGGCCTTCTCCCCTGAAATAGTGTAGATCTAGGTTTAGGTAAATTTATATTTTTGTGGCATTTGATATTTTCGTTTCATTTGTTTTATTTGTTATTTGTTTCTATTTTTTCAGTTTGGTTTTCAGTTTTGCGAGATCTAAAATATTTTCTTGTACTATTTTTTGTTTTTCGAATTTTTTGGGTTTTCATATCTCTTGTTTATTCTGGGTTTTTTTTGGTTTGATATGATTTTATCCGATTTAGTTGGTGAATTGTTGAATTGGATATAATGTGAATATAAATGTTGATTTGTTGGTTTGTAATAATGTGAAAAGAATATTTATTTTGTTTGTTGGT
>SNQN01000668.1:16223-29880 GCA_008642245.1 Bassia scoparia
AWWGGGRWTTTTTTGGTTRTGTGTTTATATGTTGATGATATAATTTATATGAGTTCAAGTGAGGCATTAGCAGCTGAGTTTAAGTCAAGTATGATGAGAAATTTTGAGATGACTGATTTGGGTCTACTYCAATATWTTTTGGGTCTTGAAGTGAAGCAAACTACAKAAGGGATTTTTATTTGTCAGAAAAAATATGCCTCTGATTTATTGAAGAAATTTAATATGCAAGAAAGTGATGGAGCAGCAACACCTATGAATMCTAATGAGAAGTTACGACGAGAAGACGRGACTGATTGGGCAGATGCAYGRCAATATAGAAGCTTAGTTGGTGGTCTAAATTATCTAACACATACTCGTCCGGACATTTCTTTTGCTGWGRGTGTTGTGTCAAGGTATATGCAYAGTCCAACGWGGCAACATTTTGGTGCTRCAAAGAGAATTCTTCGTTATATATCTGCCACAATTAATTTTGGTCTTTGGTATTCTAAGGTGAAAGATTTCAGGTTGTTTGGATTCACTGATAGTGATTGGGGAGGAAGTTTGGATGATCGAAAGAGTACTTCCGGCAATTGTTTTAGCCTTGGTTCATCAATGGTTACATGGAGCTCTAAGAAGCAAGAGACCGTAGCACTTTCGTCTTCCGAAGCGGAGTATACAGCAGCATCTTCGGCAGCGCGTCAAGCATTATGGCTGCGTAAACTTCTAGCATATTTTAACCTCAAGCAATGTGAAGCAACTGAGATATTCTGTGACAACAGATCAGCAATAGCAATCACAAAGAATCCTTACTTTCATGGAAGAACAAAGCATGTGTATATTCAATACCACTTCATTCGGAAGCTTGTGTTTGATGAAGAAATTAAATTGACCTTTTGTGGCACAAATGAGCAAACTGCAGACATCCTAACTAAGTCTCTGCCTCAAGGAAAACATCAGTTCTTTAAGTCTAAACTAGGAGTCATTGACTTTGAATCAAGGGGAAGTATTCATTAATAGAGTGATCCAAAAGTCACAACTCTTAAGTTACTTTTACTAGTGTGTAAATGAATGTAATAAGTGGACAATCTAATAGTCCACGTTTGCTCTTCATATGACTAACTCTTGGTCCTGTCTCTTATACACATCTAGATGTGTATAAGAGACAGATATATTTGCTTTGTTGCAGCTTTTGTAAAAGTAAGGAGGATGAAATCAGTAAAAGCTACAAGCTAGATATAGCTTCTTGTTTCCTCTTACTTCAATTTAATATAGTAGCTTGTTTCTTTTCCCAACAGTGAATGTTATTTATGCTGTGAATGTTGTGCTTGATTAAAGATGAAATATATTGCGCAAATTTTGATTACTAGGGTGAATGTGTTGTTTTAAAAGCTAATTGAGAAGTTAAAGTTTGTTATTCTATCCTAATATTTAGGGAAGTTTCCTCATATAAACATGACTCCCTAAAGTTAGGCCTAATAATTTATATAACTTTAAAATATGGACTTAGGAATGCCTTACGTAGTTACGTACCTCTGACGTTGAGTGTAATATCTTACGTAACTTTACTACTAATAGAAGACACAATTCCATTAGTTTCAACCCTAAATGTTTTTCACTCGTTTATTCCTTCCCTTTCCTCCGTTCTTTCACCATCTTTCTAAAACTTAAAGCTTCCAATAATGGTATATCAATGGCTTTGAATCTGACTTCTTTTCTTAAACTCAAAGCTACCATCACAATTACAACCGCTCGACGAACACCCGAACACCACGAACCATTCAAAAACCACCACGAACAGCGCAAACAACTCGAGGGCACATCAACTATTACACAATCACGTCAGGTATATATGAAGCGTTTTTTATTCCTCAAGGGTACATGAACTATTACGCTTATCCTCATGAGTATATGAGAAAATTTCCCTAAAATTTAAGTTACAGTATTATTTATTTTTATCCAATCTTGCAATATGGGGTGCGTGGTGCAACTTGAGTCACATTGTTACGAGCATTTTAAGTATATAATTCAATCCCATGATTAATTTTAGTTAATTATTTTCAATATATTTAGAATTAATTTCTGTATAGTGTTTGGTTGACATAATAAATCTCCTAATTAACTTAATTGTTGTGTATTGCTTAGAATTGAATTGAATTTTTTATGTAGGTTTTTTTCTTTAGTTTATTTTTACGTAAACGAACAGTGTAGTAATTTTGGAGGGACCACACCTTACCTTATAGAATTCATTTTCATCACATTTATTTTAATCATTCAAATCAAAGATTATGGGTGAATGTGAGGGAAGTTAGGATGATGTTCATTATTTGTAGTAATCTTGAGACCTCAATATACATTGTTGAATATCTTAATTTGTAAAATTAATCAATGGGACAACCGTACCATATAAGTTACTCTATTCGTTGCAACGATTTGACACTTTTTATTTTTTTTGTGTCAAATCATTGCGTTTGTTATGTGTTAGATAACAATCTCAATTTTGTTCGATACGATTTGTTTGGACTTGCCCATCAAGTATTTCCTAGTATATCTTATTTAGTTTCCTAAATTAAGAGATTGTAATTAGGGAATTAGATAGATTTATGGTTATGATATTATCCTAGTATCTTTTTACTTGGAGGGCAAGTATAGATTTTTTTGTATGTAATCTTCCTAATATATCTTTGGCTTGGGAAGCAAGAAAAATATCTTAGGAGATGTGGGTTCTAGATTAGATTTATTTTAGCTTATAAATAGAGGGTTTAGGCTAAATATTTTAATCAAGATTTGAGACAAATTATTTGAGGGGTTGTATAATTGTGAGGTTGAATACAATTAATACAATATTATTTTGAGGGGAGGAAATTAAAATTTCCTCATAAACACTTGTCTCTTTTATTTTGTATTTTGCTATTGTTCTATTTTGTGAGGGAGTGTTCTTGAATCTTTCGTGATTTGCTTGTGTTTTCCCTAACAAGTGGTATCAGAGCCGGGTTTAYTTGTGTGTCATGGAGGATTTCAAGGCCAAATACAAAATAGAATTATTTGATGGGAAAACGAATTTTTCGTTATGGCATAATACTGTGAAGGATATTCTTATTCATCAAGGTTTGCACAAGACTTTGGAGGACAAGAAACCAGATTCGGTGGAAAAGGACAAGTGGGAGGATATGCAACTTTGCGCTACAAGTACGATTCAGTTGGCCGTTGCATCGGAAATCAAGTACAACGTGTTGGATGACACAAATCCAAAAGATTTGTGGGACAAGTTGACGAAGATGTATGTGTCAAAGTCTTTGGCTTACAAGTTGCTCTTGAAGAAGGATCTTTATGCTCTTGAGATGGAAGATGGTGCATCACTACAAGATCATCTAAATAAGTTTAATGACTTGATCACCCAATTAGCAAGTTTAGATGTAAAGATTGAAGAGGAGGACAAAGCAATAATTTTGATGTCGTCTCTTTTTAAAAAGTATAACTCGGTGATAACAAGTTTACTTGTAGGCTAGGGAAGACCACTATTGCTTTGGACAATAACRTGGTGGCCCTAATCGAGGCGGAAAGATTCATGAAGCAAGGAGGATCGTCTACAACTCATGCTGACGGGTTGGTAGTGGAAGGAAGCACAAGGAGGAAAGGCAAGAAGGTGGGCAACCTAAAAATCAAGTGTTGGTACTGTGAGGAGGAGGGACACATTCAAACATAGTGTTCCAAGTACAAAGACGACTTGAAGGTGTTGAACAACGTTAGGGGAGCGGTTGCTAGTATTGCCATTGATGATGAGGAAGATTTGTCTTTTATGGTGGATGAATCAAGGGGTCCAAAGGAAGATGGATGGATCTTAGATTCGGGGTGTTCCCAACACATGTGTTTTAAGAGGGAGTGGTTTAGCTCTTATGAACATGTTGAAGGAAAATTTATTACTTTGCCTAATGGAGAGGAGGCGAAGGTTGAGGGGGTCAGTGTTGGGGAGATCAAGCTCCAAAACGACCAAGTCGCGACTTTATCAGAGGTTAGACATGTCCCGAGGTTGGAGAAAAATTTAATCTCATTGGGGAGATTAGATAAGATGGGTTATGAGGTTCATATGCACAATGAACTTCTTATGATTACCAATGAGGAAGTGGTGATCATGGTTGGTAGAAGAAACAGGCAAAATCTTTTCGTGTTGGAGGATGAAGGGGTTTTGACTCAAGGGGAGGCTTTTGGCTCGAACAACAATTTGAGATTGAGAGGAGGATTGTTAGATAACAATCTCAATTTTGTTCGATACGATTTGTTTGGACTTGCTCATCAAGTATTTYCTAGTRTATCTTATTTAGTTTTCTAAATTAAGAGATTGTAATTAGGGAATTAGATTGATTTATGGTTAGGATATTATCCTAGTATCTTTTTACTTGGAGGGCAAGTATAGATTTTTTGTATGGAATCTTCCTAATATATCTTTGGTTTGRGAGGCAAGCAAAATATCTTAGGAGATGTGGGTTYTAGATTAGATTTATTTTAGCTTATAAATAGAGGGTTTAGGCTAAATATTTTAATCAAGATTTGAGACAAATTATTTGAGAGGTTGTATAATTGTGAGGTTGAATACAATTAATACAATATTATTTTGAGGGGAGGAAATTACAATTTCCTCATAAACATTTGTCTCTTTTATTTTGTATTTTGCTATTGTTCTATTTTGTGAGGGAGTGTTCTTGAATCTTTCGTGATTTGCTTATGTTTTTCCTAACATTATGAAAGGGAGAGAGTATGAAAGAAGAGATCGAGCAGTACCATCGACAGAGTAACAACATATAAGCGTAGACGCGTAGTGATGGGCTCATGGCAATTGGATGAAATGTGGACATGCATTAATAAAGATGTACGATAACGAAATATGGACCAACAATTAACTTTTATAAGAAGACAACGAGGGACTAGAAGCTGATCGTTTTCTGCCACGTGGGACCATATGCTGTGCACGTGGGACCATATTGTGTGCACGTGTCAGTCATTTTCAATGAACAAATGGCTAGGAGTAACTCAAATGCGTCTATGTCATCATCACATGACAAGATTAGAGCTATCAGTTTTGGTTAAATTATAACAGTTCAATTATAATCCAGTTCGATTGATTTCAGTTCAATGTGTTAACAATTCAGTTTAGTTTAGTTTAGTTCAGTTAACAATTATTTCATTTTAKCTTATTTCAGTTTTATTTTAACCTTCMGTCTCAATTTTAGTTTATTTCAGTTTGAACTTAATCAGTTCAGCTATAAAACAGTTCGAACCATAGCAGTTCAATGTCTTTGACAATTTGTTTTAGTTCTTAACAACTAGTAGTATATAAAACATGATTCGATCAACGCCAACCATAAAAGTGTTATTTGCTAAAAGAAAACCAATAAAATTAAATAATGTTGTACAAGAATGGATTATAATAAACTAATTTAATATACTCCATCCAATTTCTAATATTACGTGCAYTTACTATTTTTGTGGAAAATTAAGAATAATGTATTATAATGTGAGTGAGGCCAAAAAGTAGGAGAAGGTGTGTGTTAAATGGGGGAAAGTATGGAAAAGTGAGGTAAGTAAGAGAATGTGTGGTTAAAAAATAGGAGAGAGAGAGTCTCGGAATGGAATAAAACACAATGCACAAAACATTAGAAATCGTCTAAATGAGGATATTGCGCAAAACATTATTAAAAATCGGAGGGAGTATATGTTATATTATATTAGATCAAAACAAAAGGATGATGAATAGGTTGAGTTGAATAATTATGATCTAGTATAAGGTGTATAATTATATAAGATGATCCGAACAATGTTAAAGTCACTTAAATAAATTTGCAATTGATTTGATGTTTCCGAAGGCTGAGGCAAGTTTAAAGTTAATCTTCAATTCACATTAGTAAGTTGATTATAAACAAGGCTTTAACTCAATACATTGATTTTTACAAATACAAATATTATATAATTTTTATATTATAATATAATAAATATAATATAGTTTTTGCCTTAGCCTAGCTTAAGAGTCTAGGCTATATCTAAGCTTTGAAAGTTTGGTCATGAGCTTGAACTAAGATTCAAATATTAAACTTGTTAATTTTATAATTGAATTAAAATGATATAAATTTATACAAGTATTTTTTTCAAAAAAAAAAAAAAAATAAATACTTCCTCCGTTTCTTAAATATCACATCACTTTGTGATTCATGATTTTGGAGGCAAAATTTGAGAGAGAGAGAGAGACAGAGAGATGATGTATGTAGGTGGGGCCAAAAGGAGAAAAAGAGGATTAAAGTAGGTATATTGATGAGTATTTTAATGAAGCAGGTGTAGAAAAAAATAGTATTTTAATTATTGTCTCCACATAAAAGAGAAAAGAATTAGTATTTGTTACTGACTAAAAACATTCCGTTGACTTTATTTACTAAGAGTTTGACAAGTAATGTGTGACGGCGATGAACAAGATTAAGGATTAACAAAGAAGATAAGTGATACTTGACACCTCTTCGATGCTTCAGTCCAGCGATAAAACATAAGCGCTAGAAGAGAACATTGAATATGGGGCCCATTAGAAAACAACCCAAGACGAAGAGGCATATTGAGAGATCAAGCGACGAAGGAGACTTGAAGGGAAAGCACAAGAGAATTCAAATATTGAAAAGAAGCACCAAATCAAGTAACCGTTGGAGGGAGAAACCGCTGCAAACTGCCCACGATCTCTACCATTGAAGGCTTATAAATAGGTGAAGCCAGATCAAATCAGAGAACAATCAAACACACAATCAAAAAAACATTTATTTTTCTTTAACATTTCAGCTTTCCTTAGCTGCACTTAGCTTAGTAGCGAAGTATAGTGTAGCTTAGTGTAGTGTAGTTTATCATTGCATAGTTCATCCTTCGATGGATCATTAGCTTGTTTCAATCATTCCTAATTGTGTGAACATGAAGGTAATCATCCTTCCTTATAATACAATTGTAGTCTGACTCTATCCTTACTTTATAATAGATGGCTTTTGTTTCGAATCTCTTCATTTATGTTTGTCCTAAACTTTAGCATTATTCCACAATGAGTTCAATTCCTTACGATCATACATTTTTAACTTTTTCTACGATTTTAGGAGCCATTTTTACGTTAGCGAGGTTATCTATATAATCAGTAACCAGAGGGGTAGCCCCCTACTGAACCATAAACAATATTGGGCGGTTTACTTGTCGGTGAAGTGCAAAATCACCTCAACAGGTTTTTTGGCAACCAYAGTGGGAGAAAACTTTGCAATATAACAGTTGCTTCTYAACCATGGTCCCTAGACGATCCACCAGAAGAAGTGGTAATCAAGAGGATGATACTTTGTCCGATCAAAATCATGAGAACTCACATGAAGATTTTGGTGATTTAGAAACTATTACGTAACAACAACAATCTGTTAAAGATGTTGTTCCTCCTGAGAAAACTGAGTCTCAAACGCAAAGATTTGATGGTTTGCATCTTAATAAGCTAAGGGGGATGATCAATCCTTTTCAGCCAAGGGCTTGCTCAATTCAATATACACGCAATATGTGGATATTGTTACAAGCCTTTTGRAAGATTTGAAGGAAAATCATAGGTGAGAAGTTCAACAATCTCCACCGTGGTATGGTACACGAGACTGCTAGAGTGATAATCGTCGAGTTACAAAACTCCGGTTCTCATTCTCAGCAGGCGGTTACCAGATAAGTGGAAAGGATTATGTATATTAGAAATCAATGAAACGTTGAATGCAACTAACGTAGCGTTGTCTAAGACTGTTGCGACTGATCGAGGTTGTTACCCGATTGGAACCTTTAATTGAGAAGCACAATAATATGAATGAACGATTTATGCATGTGTTCACTGCTCAAGGTTCAGGAATTACTGTCGATAACCTATGGGGAGATCCTCCCTTAGGTTATCCTAGAACAAACAACTTGATGGGATCTAATGTCCCACCAGCCTTTCAAACAGTATCTAGGAGTATCCCTCTCTAAGATACCAATTGTAGAGACCTAAATTTGTCCCTAGCCCAAGACAGCTGATGATAAGACACCCCTTGAAACACACAAGTTGAATTGAGAGAGCTAGGGCCCCGACAGACCCTAAAAAGGCAAGTTTTAACTACATTGGGCACATTTTCCTACACCAAAGCACCCTTAAAAAGAGTTCTAATTTCAATAWAATTTTAAAATTATTTTTGAACATTTTCTAGGATTTTTCGGAATTTTTCTAAGCTTTTTTAGTATTTTTTGGAATTTTCAACAATTTCATTAATTTTGCGATAATTACTTATATTATAAAAGTAATTTAAAAATTTAGTAAATTTTAAAACAATGCACAATATTGTACAAGGAATTGTTTGCATGTTTTTCAATAATTTTTAGACTTGTGGAAAAATAGGTATTAATTTCTGAAGCAAAAACGCGCACACGAGCAAAACGGCTCGTTCCGGAAGCTTCCAGAGCATTCCCGAGCGTGGAGCCCACTTGGCTTGCTCCCTAAGACAATMTAAGTTCATCCCTTGCTTCTTGGTCATGAATGACATCGAATAATAGTTTTTTCGGATTTTACTCTTATACRCATACGCTAAATTAGGCAAGGAAAATCAAGCGGAAAAGGAAGGAAACTTGGGCGCTACAACGCCCAGCTTCCTTGTCCTCCAAGCTTGATTTGCCTATAAMTACGCACCCACGGCTCCTCATTTCACACACTCACTTCCTAGGGGGAACCTATGCCCGACTTCCCTCTCTCCCTCTGATGTGGATTTATAAGCGAGTTGCTCACAAATCCCTAACTCTCACAAATAAACACGAACAAAGGATATTTCCCAAAGAATGGGAATGATAAAGCACTGAAAAATAACTTCAAACCYAAAGAAATAATTCACAGGATCTAAAGGATCTTAACTCACAAAGAGCACCAAGCACCAATGTAGTTAATCAAGCAAACTCACAGAAATAATTCACAGAATTCACAAGGGTTTTCTTGAATAACCAAGAGAGAAATACACTAGTACAAAAAACATCAAAAGATGCGGTTAAATATAGCCCAAGCTACGGTTTTTAGACCGCAACTTTTGAAGCGCAGCTTTGACTAAATTCGTCAAAGCTGCGGTTATAAAACGCAGCTTTTGAGGGGTCAAAAGCTGCGGTTTGAGCTAAAAACCGCAGTTTTTGAGGGGTCAAAAGCTGCGGTTTTTAAGCTAAACCGCCAGCTTTTGACCCCTCAAAGCTGCGGTTTAGCTATAACCGCAGCTTTTGACTAAATATAAAAAAAAAAATTTATTTCACAAAGATTAAACAGATCAATTGGTAATATTATTTTTTTTCCTTTAATGAAAATTAAGATTACATAGATGCTTTATAATTTTGTTATTGATCTTTTATTAGGTCCAAAATCAATATTATCATTAATAACTAATTATGTCCAAAAAAATATATATTCAAGTATTAATTATAATGTCCATAATAATTTTTCCCTTTGAGTGCCCAAAATTAAAAGTAAATGTCCGTTTCGATAAGAGGTCACCACATCAACAAAAGTCATAAAGACTAGTCCAAGACTCAGAATCTGCATCTAATCCCAATAAAACTACCAATCACCTAATAATTGTTGAGCTAGACCATTGTGGAACTTCAGATATTTTATAATAACTTATAATCCTCACAACTACTAACCACAATATCTCTGAGCCGGTGCATATTAAAAAACAAAGAGAATTGTCCTATATGTTGTCAACATTTATATAGATATATTAGAAAACTAAAGAGACAACAAATCATATGCAAACATATCTAATCTTTAGAGTGAAATCAATGGCAGTGAAAAATAAAAAATTGTATCAATAAATCTATTTAAATCGAGCATGATATCATTCCATATTCAAGAATTACACATACTCATAAATTGATCCATACAAAAGGAACCAACTCTCACCTTTAAAAAAGAGAAGCTATCAGACTTACATCGTGTACTGAATATCTGATAAGAACTCTGGACTATAAGAGAGTCTTATAGCTTAGTTGCACAAGCTCGTCTTATCATGATATAAGAATAGTAAACTCAGAGATTCACATAACGAGCCCACGCCAAAACATATCAATTAACTCTGTAGCGAAGACATCTCTCATAGATAATTCTTCCTAACCAAATCCTACCCGTTCGTTCATATTCAGAAAGCCTGAATCCCCAGATGTTTCGAGCGTATATCAATTACCTTTAAGCTTTATCTCTACTTTAGACTGCCTAGAATTACAATGTCTAAATCTTAGCTCACTAACTCTTACAATCTTCATCTACAATTTCTAACTTATAATTCCTTTATAAGTAGAATATCTCTTTAGGCTGGCGACTGACCTTGAGAATATTTACTATCATACACATACCTACTGTACAAAGAAGATACCTGAAATGAGAGAAAAAGAATTTGGGAGACTTGGCGATTCCTTATATTTTAACAGTCATCTACGACGTACCAACATAATTTCACCATCTTATCTCAAAGCGCAGTTGTGATATCCTTATGACCTTTTGTGTTGCTGAATGAGAAATCATTTGAATCACTTCTGTATAGTAACATAGGTGTACACTTATAACATTCTCTCTTGAGTTTTCAGCATGTTGCTGCTCAAAGTCCTAGCTGTGTAGCCTGAGAAGTTATTATTAGATCATGCTTGATCGAGAATTGTTGGTAAAAGGCTGTTAAGTCCAAGATTACCAAAAACTGAATCATGAGGTTATATCACACATCCTCTGTCATATTACACTAGCGAGTAGCAAATGATATCTTTTCCCGATGGACGGTTGTCTTTTTGGGAAATATTACAGATGAGTAGTAAGAACTCCTGATTTGATCCCAATCTAATCATACTAAGTTCCACTAATATTTAAGGAAATGGGCTTATTAGCAAGTTTTCGTTCAAACTTAATTTCAAGTAATAAACAAATGAGTAAAAAAACTGCACATTCCCAACTTGTTAAATAGAAACACAACAAATGCACATACCAAAAATACCCAATATTAAAAAAACCTCAAATTTCGAACCTAAACTCCCCACATAAAAACCCTCAAAACCACCAATGAAAAAAACTATTTATTCTAATAAATAATTATTATAAATCGTCAAAGACAAAAAAATCCAGAAAGCAAAAATACAAACAAGCCTATAAAAAATCACAAAAACGAAAACCTTGATTTCAGTAAAGATCCAGAATGAAACCAAAATTTCGAAATTAAACCAGAAAAAAAAAATAAAAATCACAAAAAAAAAATAAAATCAGAAATCAATACACAAACTAAAAATAATAGTACAGAATGCAAAAAATATGAAAAATATAAATAAAAAAAAATAAAAGATAATTATGAAACAAACAAATAAAGAAGAGAAACATTCCTAGTCACACAACAATACACATAAAAGAATCCGTTCTAAGAGGATTTTTCGCCAACGGATAGGAGAGCAACGAAGATGAATCAGCAAGATTGATGAAAATGAGCGCGACGAGCACATCCAGAAATAAAAAAATGAAAAATTTGAAAATCGAAAAAAAAAACAGATCTTGCAATTCGGGCGAATTAGAAAAATTTTTTGAAAAATCGGAAAAAAAAATAGAGGGAAGAGGAAATAGGTTGAAGGAGATCAGATTACAGAGGAAGAGAAGAAGAAGAGAGAAGAGAGAGAGCGGCTGAGAAAGAAGAGAGAGAGCGGCTGAGAAAGAAGAAATGATGGAGTTTATTAGGTTTAGAGTTAATGAGGGGCTGAGGTTTATACGGTAAAGGGTTGGGCTTTGAGTTGGGCCGAGCTAATGCTGATGGCGGTTTTATTTGCTTAATCTGATTTTTATTATACACAAAAGCTGCGGTTATACCAAAAACCGCAGCTTTTCTGTGTTTTCCTATTTTTTTTTTCCTCTAATTCAGGTTAAATGCTGCGGTCATGTTAAAAACCGCAGCTTTTGACTCTCAAATGCTGCGGTTTTCAAAAAACCGTAGCTTTTGAGGCGCAGCTTTTGAGCTTTTTTCTACTAGTGATATTTGACGAAAGAATAAACTGATCTTAATTAATAATATTCGGACCCTATTTATAACACAAAATAACATCTAAAAACTAACTAAGATATTTTAGGAAAGATATAAATCTTCTCCAAAAAATATCCAACGAATTATATCCTAATAATATCCTAATTATATTTAACTAAAAAAAATCTAAAACTAACTAAGATATTTTAGGAAAGATTTAAATCTTATCCAGAAAATATCCAACTAATTATATCCTAATAATATACTAACTAATCAGAATAAAATCCTAACAAATATTCGACAATAAGAATAAAATAAAGCTAATAATAATGATCTAATCCATATCCAAATCACCCTCTCTTTGAAAACTCTCTCAAATACTCTCTCCTTCACATTCAAATTCACACAAATTTTTTTGCATTTCTAATACACATCAAATACAATTTCAAAGGTTTTACTAAAGGTTATTTAAGGTTCTTAAGGGTTCTTCAAAGGTTACAAGGGTTCTTAAGGTTCCGAAGCATCGTTCTCGATTGATAGCGCCATGTTGCAAGGTTAGTTTGAGGCCAATGTCTCAATACATAAACACCATTTTGTATACTTGTTAGAAATTCGACTTTCTATGAAATTAGCATGTAATATTGACATAACAACTACTCAACATGAATTAAAATCAACCTAAGGCACAACTTTAATTCATGTCGAATTCTTGCATGCTTGCAATCACAACAACTATTGTGTCTTAAATAAGACTGGCAAATTACATGTTCTCGTGCCTATTAAGACAAATTCTTGGAAAAATTTGCCTTTAGACATATTGAATATGGATCTAAACAACACATGTCGCAACAACAAATTAGTCCTTAAGTGCATATATTTCTGTTAAACCACCCGCCTAGTAATCGTCCATGCTTAGCGTTTAAAATGGAAATATCTTTGTTGTTGTGTTTTTGACAATGGACWCGCAATGACCGAGTAGAGGCGGCCAGATGCAGGGGGGCATTGTGCATAGTGGCGGATGTAGAAATTGCATGCACTAGGGTCACTATCATTTGTAATATATGTGTTACATAGTCAAATGGATTAAAGGGGTCACTTTTTAGGTACGAGTGGGGTCATTTATAAAGGTGTATTATTTTTTTAAGAGTGAAATTGTTTTTTATATATTTTTTTTGCCAAGTGGGGTCAAGTGCCCTCACTTCCTTCATGGTGCATCAGCCACTGGTTGTGCACTATTTCGCCCTTAACCTTGTCCCCTAATCCATGACCTTTGGTGTACGACCAAACTATGGAGTCCTTCGTCTTGCTTTATGCAATTATATGCAAGGCTTAAACCGGGTTCCGCAGCTCCCAGAAAGGAGTGCGGTGGCGACTTCCTTTAATCGTTTCGAGTATAATACACACAACTCAAGACATATTCACACTATGCAAAAGCAAGAATTCAGTTCTAGCAAAACTAAAGTCATTACCAGATATTGTACTCCCTGAGGTAGAGGGACCGAACCCAGTCTGGCTCGGTGACGCCTCGGCGCATGTATTGTTTTTGGCAACTTCGCTAGGGAGATTCACTAAAGCTCTTATCTTTGATGATGTGTGGACCATACTGGAAATGTAATGCGAATTCGGCGTCTTAAAGACGACATGTGTTAAGCATC
>SNQN01000668.1:45265-55647 GCA_008642245.1 Bassia scoparia
ATCAATTTATCTACAGTGTTCTTTGACTAAGTGGCTTGTGGCATTTTATTTTTATTGTTATTCAGAAGGAATTTCTCACTCGGGAATATTCCTGCAAGCTTCGTTCAAAATTTAACCAGTGTAAATTTTTCGTTTTCTATGAGGTTATGTTTTTTTCTCTTAAATTTTAATAGATCTGAGTTAAAAGTTTTTTTAATTTTCTAATTTGTCTGCTATTTTTAGAAGCTATTGTTGATTTCTATTCTATTGTTGTTTCGAATTTTCGGTAGATGTTCGTTTGCAAATTTTTTTGGGGGTTTTCTTCTAAGTATGGCGATTTTCGATTTTTCGTTTGTTTGTCTAAAATGTTCTTTTTTTGGGCATTTTTTTCGAGAATTTTTGGATCTTATTTGTTTAGATCTAAGGTTAATTTTCGTTTTTGGTTTTCATTTTTTTGTTTCGTTTTTTATTTGATTCAAGTGGTTTTCCGATTTTGAAGTTTCGATTCTTTTGGTTTTTTCCCAGTTTTTTTTTGGATTCAGTCGTATCTGTGGTTCTCATTTTTTGGGGGTTTTTTCCCTTTCTTTAGTGTTTTTCGATTTTGCTTTTTGTATATTTTGATATAAATGGAATTATATGTTGAATTGTTTATGTTGTTGATTGCGTTTTGAAAGAAGTTTTACTAGCCAGCTGAATGTTATGTGTGTTGAAAGATAGAATCACCTGGCGTACTCCTTAAAAGTAAATGTCGAGGTAAGGAGAGAAGAATAAACGCCTGTGAGCGTAACAAGGAACGAGATCTAGCCCACCGAATCGCGGAGCATGGAAGGGAGGTAATGGCGGTACAACTGTGTAGCCGGAAATTACGGCACGCTAGCCGAGCCCATACTAACGAGACTGATAACTTCCATGTATAGAGATTTTTAAGATGTGTTTATTACTTGGTTGATTTTTTTTTGTTGGGTATTTGGTTTGGTTTTCATTAACTACTTCTTTCCATAATGATTTAATATTGTACTTTCATTTAATTCAATTGTTTGAATAATATACAGTATTCAATTTGTTGATATGCATGATATATTTTGTGTAATTTTTATACGTCTAGTTTAAGTATTTATTAATTACTTTTCCTATATGAGATGTAATGTGGGACCAGCTTATTTTTTTAAAAAGTATTCACCTAAGAGACCGGTTAGCCTTCAGAATAAGGTCTCTTAGGTGGGGTATCAAAGAGACCGGTTATACGTCAGCACCAAGTCTCTTTGATTAGACTCAAAGAATCGGTTTTAAAGTGATGTAAACCGTCTCTTTGATCGATTTAAAAAGATCGCAAAAAATACCGGTCTCATTAACCTGAGAGCCCTCTCAACCTAGAGACTCGGTTTGATTTGCGGTCTCTTTGACCTATTTCAACCAGTCCTCTAGGCTTTTTCTTGGTAGTAAGTGACGGGTGCATCTTATAAAAAGGATGCGGAGTGGGAGTGCTTCTAATTCTCACCACACGAGGGCACACCCAGATAGACACAAAGTAACAAACCTTGGCTCCTATCAGTCCTACCTTGAAAACCTTTGCATCCCAGATAGACAAGTCAATACAACTTACATACAGTGCGAGAAATACGCAAGTTTTTTTATTTCCCAGCGGTAGCCTTATTCTAGCTAATTAATCCCAAACGTGACCTTAAGTGTGGTTTTGGCCGTTAATTCTTATGTTTTGGCCGTTAAGTGTGTAATTCTTATGTTAAGTTTGTAACGGCCAAAACATAAAAATTAACGGCTAAACCACACTTAAGATCACGTTTGGGATTAATTAGCTAGAATGAGGCTACTGCTGGGAAATAAAAAAACTGGTAGCTACCACTGGGATTCGCAAAAACTGGTAGCTACYAGTGGGAATTTCCCATTTCTTTATGTATCATGTCATGAAGTAGAGTAGTGGCAGCTCGTTGGTATGTGGCGCCTGCGTTTTTGAGACCAAAAGGCATCATATTGTAGCAATATAGCCCCCAAGGAGTGGTGAATGTTGTCTTTTCCATGTCTTCTTCGGCCATTTTGATATGATTATACCCCGCGCACCCATCCTTGAATGAGAGCAAGGCATGATCTGCTGTGTTGTCTACGAGAACGTCTATATGTGGTAGAGGGAAGTCGTCTTT
This sequence comes from Bassia scoparia, assembly GCA_008642245.1. Classification (NCBI taxonomy): domain Eukaryota; kingdom Viridiplantae; phylum Streptophyta; class Magnoliopsida; order Caryophyllales; family Amaranthaceae; genus Bassia; species Bassia scoparia. The sequence continues at coordinate 47,401 of SNQN01000668.1, forward strand.
TGGAATTGCTTTGTTTAAGTCACGAAAATCCACACACATTCGAACCCGTCCTTCTTTCTTAGGTATTGGAACCACATTTACTATCCATTGAGGGTAATTGACGACCCTAATAAAGCCTGCGTTGTGTTGTTTGATGACTTCTTGCCGAATGTTAAGGGCAACATCTGGTTTCATGCGACGGAGCTTTTGTTTGACAGGCTTAGCCCCCTCTATGAGCGAAATTCTGTGCTGTGCGATGTTYGGATCAATCCTTGGCATGTATTCGTAGGACCAAGCAAAAACATCCCGAATTTCTTTCAGTGTTGCAACCAGTTCATCCCTTTCTTGCGGACCAATCTGTATCCCCCGCGGCGTGCATTGTCAAAAAAGTCTACCTTTTCTGTTTACTCAATGATGGAAGTTTTCTTTTCGTGCTATTCCATTGCGTTTAGTAACTCAATGTTGTTTTGTTTGTTTGCGAGTTGTGAATTAAGGCAATCATAAGAGGGAAACGAGGAGTAAGAAGAAAGGTGCATGTTATAAAACACTAAAGAGAGTACATATAAATTTGTCTCCAAAGAGATTTGTATGACAAGGGAAAAGGGGACACTAGGATCCTTGATAGAATCAAGAGGACACTCCCTAGGACTAGCTAACCTCGCTTCTATAACCCTAGACTCAGACTTAGTCTTAGATTCAGAATCCTCAAACATTGGTTCTTTGCCCATGGTGCACTTGATGACCTTGCCTCCTGGAGTATTTATTTTCACGGCTTACTGTTGCCGAGTCGCTCCTTCTTGGTAAGCATAGTGCATGCTAGAGATGAGTGTGGTGGTATTGAATGAATGCTTGCTCCTTTTTCTTCTGAGAGGYTGATGAGTTGACCCTCGTTGATCAGGCTATGTATTATACCACGAAAATTGTAACATTCTTCGGTCGATTGACCACTGCCTCTATGATATTTACAATACTTGTTGGTGTTCCACCATTTGGCCTTGCTTGCCATAGGTGGATCAAAAGTTGGGCCATGGGGCTCAAGAAGCCCATTTTGTAGTCAGGTGATCAAATTTTTGAGTGTAGGTGACGCCCTCCAGTTTTTCTAGTCAAGTTCGTCGGTCCTTTGAGTGTCAAAGGCCACATTTGCAAGACCTCCAAAATGGTCCATAACTAGTTGCATAATTCTAGCATCAAATGATTCTAGTTTTGCTATGATTTGGTCGATGCGAGAGTCTTTCGTGGTCATTAGTCCAATGGTGTTGGATGCTTGAAAACCGTGGAAYAAACTCCGTGTCTACAAACTCAAACCATTGGTGCCTACCCTTGTTTGCACATGGACCAAAAGTTATGTTCCATGTCGGTTAAACCTGTGATGCAATGCATGCCTTAGGGGTGATCATTCCCTTGCCTATTGACTGACTCAAAAAGGAAAAAAGTGCATGAACGTCGKAAATTTAACTTTCGCCTTTTATTTTTTGTTTTCCCATGTTTTTTGTTTTGTTCTTAGTTTTTTTTGAAAAGTCGAAGTTCAAAGGTCCGATGTATGTTTATAATTGCTTGACTCGCCAAAGACGCAATGCCTAATGATTCTAGTTTACAACTATTTCGACATTACGACGCCTAAGGCATGATCACCTTGCTATATGAGAAATGTTACACGACTCGATGACTTGTCTGTTATGTATGTGAAGCTAGGGTCCTTAGTCTATAAGCACATAGAACATTGTCACACTAGCATGAGCCCTATATGCAAAAGAAAAACAAAAGTCCAGCCACCTAGAGTCAGTTTCTACGTTTTCGAACCAGTTATTCCGGGTGTCCAAGATGGTCCCATTATAAATCCTAGAACGGTCCTTAACACATCCAGCCCGCTGCGATGATCTAAGAAGGTTTAAACTATTAAAGCTTTGTAGTGCACACAGCCGCGCGTCATGGTGGGGATGGGCATCAAGCTTAAGAATTGGTTACATAGGTAATGCAGTAGCGCCAATCTCAAGCGAGCCTCCCCGGTCTTGTCTCAAGTGTAGAACACACTAATATGAGACGTGGTGCCTAAAAAGCGGATACTCAGTGCCAACGACATAAGTATCGCCTAATGCAAGATGCCTAACAATGCCGTTTTAAGGAAGCTGAATTCGTCTGACATTTATCTAGTAATAAGCTAATAAAGAATAATCACTGCGTTATTAAAGTCAAAGAATTTTACCGAACGTAACGGAAAAATGTCATTTTAAACTGACTATTTTCGATGGGTACGCAATTCTACTCATGTTTTACAAATTTAACCGACCGCTCGTGTATATAAGGACGGAAATTACTACGTCCGCTTTCATTTTTCCGACATATTAGAACCGACGGGCATAATATGTCAATATATTTTTTTTTGACTTAGATAAATTTCCGACGCACTATCGTGGATTAACGACGGAACAGACACAACAGAGGACGCTAAAATACATTTAAAAAAATTAAAAAAAAATATCCTAATACAATTTACCGATCCACTTACTTCTTATATGAAGTATTAACAATTTACCATATTACACTTATATTAATCTCTCACATTCTCAATTCCTTTCTATACCTCCTCATTTTCTCACAAATATATTAATCTCCATCAACATCATCATCATCTCTCAAGTCTCGCTCTCATAATCTCTCCATCGAAGAACTCCATCAGGCTCTCCTCTCTTCGTTCCCTCATCTCTCCCTCTTCTCCGCTCGTCTGTCCTCTCAGCCATAATTCTTCCTCATCCATCTCTCTCTCTCCTCCATTCTTCTTGATGTTTCCATTATGGTTTCCTGATTTCTTGGTGATGTTTGGATCAATTCCTTGTGCTGTTATCGTGATCCGTGCTTCGATCTTTGGGAGGGATTTACAACAGTAAATGGTTAACGATTCAATACTGGGATTCTTCTGCAATACGGGAATTTCTTGTAGCTGTTGCAACCATTCATTGCCCCTTCTTCGATGACGGGACCAAATTCTGTATCCCTCCTGCTTACGGGGCGTGCATTTGTAAATTAATTGCTACCTTTCTGTTTACTCAGAGATACGATATGGATCAGTTTTTCTTTTTCGTGCATTCATTGCGTTTGTAAATCACAATGATTCTGCTACTTTTTCGATTGTTTGCGCCTATCGTTTAGGGAATTAATGGCATCATAAGAGGGAAACGAGGAGTAGAAGAAAGGTGCATGTTATAAAACACTAAAGAGAGGGATTATACCAATTAGGTTGAACTACAAATTTGTGCTATGGCTAAGATGATTTGATTATGAATACAAGGGAAAAGGGACACTAACCTTGATAGAATTCCAACGCAGTTTGCACTGCACCTTCTGTGTAAGCTGAGAGTAACTCTTAGAGACTCGTTCCGCGTATTAGATAGACCCTAGAACTAGTACCTCTAGTGTTAGATTTGAGCACATCCTCATGGACTCATTCTGTTCTTTGCCATTGGCCTGAACGTGTTGCATCTTAATACACGACTCTCCTGTGGTACTCATTCCTGGAGTTTTATTGCCACGGCTTGAATTGTTGCCATACTAGATCGCTCCTTCTTGGTAAACATAAGTGCATCGCTAGAGATGATGTGGTGGTTGAATTAGGGCAAGGTTAATATGTCATTATCGTCGCTTATATTCTTGCGAATGCTATAGTTTTGTACTAGGTTGAATTGGTGCGTGAGGCTTTTGATCCTCGCTTGTACTCGTCCATATGCATTCAGCTACGTCGTCCGGGGAACTCAATGGGGTAGCGTCGCGTATAATCACTATAGCGTGTAAAGGCGATTGTTATTTTTTGTTGGTGCCAACCACGAAAATTGTACCTTCTATTGCTTGTTCTCGGCTTGTACCTCGATTTGACCACTGCTCATCTACGGGTTCGTCTTTACAAGTTCCTTGGTTTGGTCGGGTTACCAAGAATTATAAACCATTTTATGCCTGTTGGCTCGTATAAGCTGACCAATTGATAGAGGTATAGTGAAGTACATAAAGTTTGTGACAAATACTGCATTGCGCGGCTCAGAGAGCACCAATCATTTAGTGTAGATGCAGGTAGAAGCTCTCAAATTTTGGCTCAGTTGGGTAGTAGGGACTTGACGTACGTAAGCTCTTCTCACTGGGGAATTGTGGTTTTACTTTGATTTGCTCTTGACTTTGTATCGTTACGGCTTCTCGTAGCTTGCGTAGGTGTAATTTTTGTACGCGATTGGATGACTTTCAGCCCATGTAGCTCTAAGAGCATTTTTTGGTATTGTGTATGACTTTTTAAAGAAAGTTGGTTGGAATTACCGGGAAGTACCCAGTTTTTCCTATATATGTGACATCAATGCGTTACCGTCTGGCCAGGTCTTCTTCTGAGTGTGCATAAAAGCGACACAGTTTGAGTCGCAGACACCGAAGATCAACGCATACAGATTTGTCGCAGTCTAACTAGTATGCAAAATATATATCGCAATAAGCACTAAATGGGATTCTAGTTTTGCTATGATTTGGTCGATGCGGAGGGAGGTGTTGTCGTGGTCATTAGTCCAATGGCGCGTAATGGGGAAGCTCAGTGCTAATTTAGTGTATATTTCGATGTAACATGCGATGACTATAACGATTACTTCCGTGTCGGTACCACTACTTCTAGCATATCCATATTTGGTGCATCTTGGTACCCCCTTCGTTTGCAACATGGCTTCCAAGACCATGTTATGTTTTCTTATTGTGGTTTAACTTAACCTTTGTTGAGAAGGACAAAAAATGCAATAGCTTTCGGCGCGTGTCTTAACTCTCTCCATTTGTCTGCCTACTTGACTGACTCAAAAAAGCGAAAACATATTATGGGAATGTGTGTCTTGATGAGCTTATCGGTTTGCGCCTGGCACATAAATTTTTCTAAGAATGCTTATCTTGCTAAGTTTATTTTTTTTTGTTTACTCCCACACAACTATGATAGTTTTCATCTTTTGTTATTTGTTTCTAGTTTTTTTTTTGAAAAATCGATAGTTCAAAGGTCCCGATGTGACAATTTATTATTATGTACTAACAACATAATACTCATTTTGAATGACATTCGCTCTAATATGACAGCGAATCAATTTGTCTCTCGAATATGTATGATACTTAAGGTGACTATTCTTTCCATTCGAGCATTACGACGCCTAGGCATGATCACCTGAACTATATGAGGAAATGTTACAATGTAGATAATGCTTGAAATTTTTGAACACACTGACTTTGCGGATCTGTTATTCATTGTTGATTCGTTGTAGTTGTATCTTGTTTGAATGGCATACGGGTTCTTATGTGCTTATATAAAATATGTGCACATAGATACCATTTAGTATACTATCACTAGTCGAAGTTTACGAGTCTAATTTGTTAAAGAGAATTAACTACAAAAGTCCAGCACACTAGAGTCAGTTTTTCTACGTCTTCGAACAGTAAGATAGATATTGATCCGGGAATGTACCTAAAGATGTGGGTGCCTCCCATGATCTATTGGATTGGATTTGCTTATGAACTCGCTATGTATTACAGTGCTTTGCTTTGTTAATAAAGATAGAATAAATTTTCATGCTATTTGCAACAATCTCGAGGCCGTGTCTTCGATATGAATTCTAACCGAAAGGTTTAAACACAGTATAAAGCTTTGTAGTTGAGCACATTCAAAGGCATCTTAAGACAAAGCACGTTGTTAATGGGTTGATGCGTCATGTTGGGGATGGCTCATTCTAAATTGGAAGGACTTATTAAGAATGTTAACCAATTAGGATAAGATTTACGACATTACACCGTCATATAAGCATGCCCAATCTCCTCTAACGACGCCTCCCGGTCTTGTTCTATCATAAAGTGATATATGAAAGCACCTGTGAAGTATGGGAATTGTGACAGTGGTTGTCGCTTAAGGAACGATGGAATAGTTATTACTCAACATGGCGTATGCATGAAGAGAGCGCATGATTCTTTCTCGTACAGCCTTTTTAAGTTGCCTTAATGCAAATTGCCTATTGCTCCAGCACTTGAGCATATAGGGCCGTTTTAGGAAAGCTAGAAATTGTCTCGAATTTCCTTGACTCTGATATTATTGGATTGCTTGTTTGCACTGCAACTGGTAAGCCACACCTATTACACATCCATAATAGGGCTCAGGTACGTAGCTATGTTAGGTGAAAGTCACCCGATTTATAATCACTCGCCATAGATGGCGATAAAAACTAGTTTTAGTAAGGAGAGTTTTTAGAGCGCGCGCCATGCCCCACCGTTTGGAGGCTCCGGAGCTTTGGGTCCGTCCTTTGTTCCAAGGTGGAACATTCAATGGGAGGGGCGAAAGCTTGCAACCTGTGTGAGTGGTTCTAAGAATTTGGAATAGTCTATGCTTTTCTTACCATATGTGTGAGTTACTCTGCGCCTACCTCAACATTATCGGAGTTTTGTGTCTATTCATCCGATAACCGACGTTTTCTCTCGTCTCTCTCCTCTCTCATTCTACCATCCCTCCAACACCACGACCATACACCATCACCGTAGGAAGGTCACCACCACGCACTTTTTCTGGAAGCTCCGGAACGCCAACAGGCCTTAATCCTGCCTATATTGCATAAAGCAAGGTTCAACACCGACTTCCTCATGTCTCTGGTAGTTGCGCCACCAACGGTCTTGTTTGAGGGGAAAGGTTAAGGGTGAAGTAGTGGACATCACCCCCACCACGTCTGCGACCTCTAACTGCTCATATTGCGGTTCTTGTCCAAAAGATGAACAACAAACATATTTTGTTTTAAACCTAAGCATTCCACTCACTCAGGATTACTAGGCGGGTTTGTTTAACAGAAAAAATTTGCATATTAGTGTCTAGTTTGTCTTGTGATATGCTTGTATACGTGTGCAGGCACAAATGCTTCCTTGCGAGTACCACTTTTAAGGACCAATCTGCTGCGTATGTCCCAATGTTAAATGCTTATTAGGCATGAAACAAGACGAAATTTGCAAGTCTTGGCTAACACATCCTCCTCGAGCTTATTACGTCGGGCGTGTGTACGCCAACCTGCACCAACGCACTCATACGCGAATTGACAACAGTATTGCCTTAGAGTTGTTTTTAATTTGAAGTGCCGAAGTAAATAAGTGCCAAAATGGCTTATTTAAGGCACATTATTTGTTTCCTTCACATTTTCTGCCAACTTGTGTTTTTTCAATATCATTTTACTAGCCTTTTAGATTAGTTTCACTTTGGATAGTTTTGATTGTCTCTCAAGTAGTTTTGGATTTTCACTTTTTGTCCACATTCATATATTCCTATGATCCTCCTATTGCAAGTTTGGAGTCGTTAGCCAGGGCATTGTAGTGTCTAGTGATGTGCTTGTTGCAAGTTGGCTTGGTTATATTTGCAAGGTTGAGCTTTAAAGTAATGTTTCATGTACCGCTAACAATCGTCGAGCTATATCTTTATGCCACTTCGATATTGGTAATGGTCAACCTTTTTCATGGAAATTAACTCCGATATTTTTCCAACGGTTATAGTATAAGCGCAATTCCGGATCACCGAGCGGCTAAGATTATGCCGTTCGAAGTATCGAGGTAGTATTTGGCCCGCGTCTTGGTTGGGCAGTGGGCCCGCGCCTGCACCTTTCTACCTCTTTTCTAGAACTGAAAAGACGCACCCGCCATTAGGGTTTGACACGCGCCACTTGGCGCCGCCGCGTAGGCCCGCCCCTCTGGACCTGCCATCGCGCAACTTCACTTTTTTTGCTCATAGTTGATTTTTACAAGGAATTTTGATGCAAAAAAATTGCGTTGGAACTAAGAGTCAAGAGTTTTCAATGAAATATGGCTTGCGTCATCGGAGCTCTACAAACAAATGTTGTGGCTGTTTGAAAATGGAGCCGACTTTCGAGCATTCACTATGTTGACTTTAGTAATGGCAAACTTGTAATATTTGCAACTTATTAGGGAGTAGTTATATATAGATGTCTGAGGCATGAGAAAGTTGTATGTAGTATGTTAATTAGAATTAGTTTAGTTTAGTTACATTTTATTTTTCAAAAATTTTTCTTCTTCTTTTTCTTCATCTTCCCCAAGTAGATTAAGGAGGAGAGAGAGAAAAACTCCATTAGACTCAGCTTCAAGAATTGTTTTGCTTGTATCTTCCTCATTTTTTGTCTTTTTTTGACTAATCTAATGCAAATCGATCTTCTGACAAGTGAGTATGATTCTCACTTTAATTTAGTATTATGCAAGTTTTCATTTCATTTTTGCAGATTTCAGTGCTGTAGT
>SNQN01000668.1:55672-71338 GCA_008642245.1 Bassia scoparia
TTTTTTTTGGGTTTTCTTTGTATGCTTTGATTCTTGTTTCTGTTGTTGCTAGATTGTTTCCTTTATTGTTTTCACATGTTTTGTGATTGTTTTTGAGTAGTTTTGAGTTGTGTAATTGCTTTTCTTAAATATCCTATTTTGAGTTTTGCGATTTCAATTTCATGGCAATTACTTTGTTTTCATGCTTAATTCTTGAAGTTTTTCTTCTTCTTTGCAATGTTTTGTGGTAGTCTTCATGCCTAGGTAATTAGGAACCTTAATCTAGTGCAACCAATGYCATGATTATACTTACATGCTCAACCCATGATGGGTTTTCCTTATTGTCGTGATTTCCTAAGCTTTTTAATGCAATTTCAACAAGAGATTGGGAGTTGAGGTTAGTTTGTTAGTTAGTGAAGGAGTGTTCATCCCATGTTCACCAAGGGATTGGGTAATGGGATTGGATAGCTAATATTATAAATTTTGACATGAACAAGAGAGGGTGAGGAAGGGATTTTAATTCAAGCTTGTTTTTAGATGATTGAAGGATTTAGGAAATGAATTCAATTGAATATTTAGATTAGGATTGCAATGATTCTTGTTTAAGTTTGAGTCATCCATTCGATTGGCATTGGTTAAGCAAGATTAGTTAGTTTTCAAAGTTTTTAGTTAAACTTGTAGTTCTTAGTTTAAAATCCCTTTTCAAACTCTAGTTTTCACCCCAAATCAAGTCTTGAGTCTCAAGTGTACAAACATCGTTGTGGATCGACCCTTTGCTTTCCACTGTAGTGATTAGTTAAGATTTTATAAATTATATTTTCATGTCCCTCCTCCTTGGTATAGTTCCAACGGCCGAAGGGGGAGCGCGTCAAATTGGCGCTGTTGTCGGGGAAGTTTGGCAACATTTGTGACTTTGGTTATTTGATTTGGTTTTTACTTGATTTTCATAAGAATTCAAAAATCCAAAATGATTTTCATACTTCACTCTAAGTACTTTTAGTTGTAAATTATGCAAGGCATGTATCATGGGAATTCTCACAATTGAAATTGTGCTTATATGCAAAAGATGGGTTATGGTCCAAATGGAGGTATGTACCAAAATTGTGATCAAAATATGGATTATGGTGAAAATGGAGGTATGTACCAAAATTTTGATAAAAATATGGGTTATGGTCAAAATGGAGGTATGTACCAAAATTTTGATCAAAACATGTATTCAAACCAAAATTTTATGCATCATGATTATTCTTGACACTCCCCTCATTATGATCCTTCCCCCTATGGTTATCCATCTTACAACCCTCCATGTTATAATGATCCCCCTCCATGTTGTAATCCTCCTCCTTCTTATCCTAGTTGTAATAACATGTATCCAAATTGTGGCAATTTTGGAAATTCTTATGGATACATGGATTACAACAATGAATCTCACATGTACAATTGTCCCCCACCCCCATTGCACGAGCCTCAAGAGTTAATGGTGGACTTATCCCATGAACAAAATGAGATAAGGACCTCGATAGATAGGMTTCAAAGCCAACTAGAGACATTTGAGCTACGACTCACCATGGATAAACTTGAAAAGCAACTTGTTGAGTTGCAACAAGCTTACAGTGTAAATGAATCTTCTTTGGATACTAATGATGGTGAAGAATATGAGTTGTAAAAGGCGTATGAAGTTGATGTTGAGAAGCAAGTGAGTGATGATAAAGAAAAGGAGGAAGAGGTGATTGTTGAAAAAGAAGAGGAAGTTAAGGAGGAGGTTGATGGAAGTGTTGAAAAGGTGGTTGAAGTTAATGAAGAACTTGATTGTGAGCCAATCCTTGATTTTAGATCCCACTTTTACTTTCAACTTTTTAATGGCAAGGGGAAGCCAAGGCTTATGGATGAAATTGATGGCGATCAAAACCATGGTGATGGTGTGGATTTAGGAGAGAATTCATTTGTTATGATGATAGTGATAGTGATGATGATGAGATTGGTTTAGAGCTAGAACATCCTCTTGTTGGGAATGAGGATGTTAAATTTGAAGACATTTGTGAATCTCTAAGCTCTCTCTTTGAATCACCCTATCCCCTTGAGATTGAATCTCCTTCTTGCCCTATACTACCATTCCCTCAAGAAAGCCTTGGTTTATGTGATGGGGTTGAGTTTCACTTTATAGTTGGTGATGTTCTCTCATGCTTTGAGAATAATGTTCATGAGTTAGAAGAGGAACCATTGATTGAAGGGGCTTTGTTTTAAAGCCTATGAGTACACTTGATTATCATTTCTCACTTTTAAGGAAGTGTGCTCTTTGTCCTTCTTKTCACGTTTCTCTTGCTCATTATCTTTCCACACCACCAATTCTCGATATTTCCATCCCTCCCGACACCCTTGACTCACATGTTGATTTGAGGGTTTCAACCTTGCATAAAGATGAGAGTGTTCTTCCTCTTTCCCACTCTCATCTCAATTTTGATTTTTCTTTTCACTTTCATCGAATTCGATGCTTGCCCACTTCTAGGCATAGAGTTACATTACACTTTRAGCCTCCATTTCCATTAACTCTTGCGTATGCTTTATTCATGGAGTCATATGCCATTGCATATGACAAACTCTTGAGGTCATTAAGGGGCTATTTACTAGCCCAAGTCAAGCTTAAGACTCTAAATAAGCCCTTTTCGGGAGGTAACCTGCACTTTCTCTACCCTTCTTGTCTCTTTTCATTTTTTGCTTTTGTTTCTTTAGTTTTATCTTTTGACATTTTGTTGTCTAGTTGTTTGGATATACTTTGGTGCATTGATTTAGATTGAGAGTCAAGCTAGAAGAAGCACCATCTTTAGGTTTGCTATCATTTAGAGCAAGGAGACTTTTTGGAGGAAGTTTCATTTCTTAAGGTTATATTGGGTCACATATTTGCGGGTTACTACACCCACGACACTTCTGGCAACATCTTTCCTTTAGTTTTCCCTTTCCCTCCCCTTCCCCTTGGATATTAATATGTACTCCCCCGTTGCTCGGGATGATTAAAGATTTAGTTGGGGGGGGGGGGGAGTTTTCCCTCCTTATTGAGGATGACTTACGAGCTTGTGATGCGCTCTTTTATATCCTTTCTTTCTCTTTTTATATTATTTCTTGTGGAGTTTTGTTTTCTTTAAGCCTTAAGCTTGGATGTGAGCCCGGTTTTGGGGATATTGTTCTTATATTACTTTGGATGCGGCTTTGTAAGTTTCCTCTAACTCCAACTCTTTATTTATTGTAATTTATGTGGCTAGATTCTAGGAATTTTCTTTTACACTCGGAGATACTACCATTTGGTATTTTGTGCTTGCGGTGTCTTAGGGGTTGTCCCTACGACGATTTTACTTTATTTGTCTGCACGACGGTTGTTGGATTCCCCCTTGAGGTTTACTTGTACTGTCCTTGACTTCGATCAAGTTGATTTGGAGTTGATAAGGGGATGATAAGGATTGTAGTGTTAACCGTATCTCCAAGTTTCCTTTATTTTCCTAGGATTTTCCTAATTATTGTAGTGTTTGTATATATGTGTTGTGTACCTTTATGTTTTTAGGTACAAAGTTGGAAAAATCACAAAAAAGTAAAAAAAATGAAAAAAAGGCCAAAAATATTTTCATTTTCCTTTATGTGTTGTGTACCTTTTGTTTTTCTTTCTCTTCTCTCTTTTCTTTCTTTTTGATTTTCAAGGGAAAGTAGTAAATTTTGTTTTGTGTATTGGATATGGATATTGGGCGGGATTTGAGTTTTAAGAAACTCATTTTCTGCCAACAAAGAAGCTTGCAAGGTCCAAAATTTTCCAAATCACCACTCTTTTCAAATACAAGTCATGAAGTTCTCTTCCTAAGTATCTATTTGATTTGCACACTTTGCAAGCAAGCCATGAGATATTTTCACGGWGGTGAGCTTTCTAGCCAAGTCGGGCGTAGCTTGGTAAATGATAGGAAACCTAGCTTAGTGATTCTTGTTTATAATTGAGACCTTGTGAGTTGTGTGAATTCTCTTAGAGCCAAGTAGACACATTCAAGTCAAAATTCCACAAAAATTTAAGTGTTTGCACTAGACTAATTCCTTAATTATTTGTTTGTGACTCTTCGAGATTTAGACCGAACTACTTGAGGGATGATAGGGCAATCATTTCGGGTTTTGGGTCCAAATTGTATTCCCTTTTTCATTTGCTTTTGTAATTCTTTTTCCACATACGTATTTAGGAACAAATTTTTGGTTTTCAAAAAATGCACCTTTTGCACCCCTTTGAGCTTTCCTATCTTTGTTAGCCACATTACGTACCTCTTAGCAAAATTCTCACATGTTTTGACCTTAATAAAGCCTCTAAGTGTTATATAGTGTGTAAGTGAAATGAAATAATATTGCAATGTTATTCCCAAGTGCATTGAAAAAAAAAACAAAAAAAAAAACCAAAAAAAAATAAAGAAAAATCCAAAAATTTACACAAACAGGGAAAATAGTTCGAAGTGTAGCAAGTTGTATGGGAGAAAGCAAGTGTGCTATAAACTTGCCTCCCAAGTGTATGAGTGATGTGAATTGGGGCACCTCAATTCCCAAAGTTTGGYTTGATGTTTGTARACTTCACTTGTGTAGGTGTAGAAATTACATCTGGTCGATATGATACATAGTTAATATGGACATAACATATCAGATGTTTCATCAAGTGGCTTGTTATGTGAAGGTTTAGTGGCTTTGCCACCTATGTTAAGGAACAAGAAACTGTGAAGTGGGATGTCGTGTTAGCAAGGTTCAACAGCCAGTAATGATGACTGAATTCGAAACGTTTACTTAGACTCCACTAACTAGCAAGTAGAAACGACAATGGCAAGGCCAAGAACTTACAATGTTGCTGACATGCTAAATGCTCTGCTTATTACTTGTTGTGAGGACTGCGTAGTTTTACCACCGCCACCATAACATAATTATAGGTGATCATATGACTGCTGAACTGCAACCTCTCCTTTCCTGCTCGGCTGCACCTCCTCACCCCAGGACATTCCGRAAGTAACTGCCATGCATGTGCAATGAAAACTGGATTACGAACAGCAATAAGAGAMTGCCCAAAAACTACCACTGACTAGCCAWWWTATTTGCACAGAATCCACTTGCTCTTGCTGGTATACCTATATTTGTATATCACAATAGTTCGTCATACCCATTCCATTTAGTTTCAATGTATTTACGAGTAGAGTGTAATTCGAATCAAAATTATACATGGTTATACTATTCCTCCAATCGTTATAGTACCTCGAAAAAGCCATGGCCTATTTTATAAAAATGAATAAGCAAGATTTGAATATCTATTTACAGATATATCATATAGTTATACATTGGTCCCAAAAGCTGAAGAAGGTACATATAAAATAGGGGTAGCCACGTACAACCATACATGAAAACACGATAGGATCTAAAAACCAATCTCGAGTTCATACGAGACAGATTTCTATACATGTTCGACTACCTGAACGAAGATGTACAATTGTAATGAAGGATCATGACGTTTTACACATAACACAAATAAAAAATAAAAGCATACAAGATATCCAAATTATATACTAAATGAAACTAATCATTTGACATGCCCCTTCTATAGTCTCACATGTATTCAAACTAAATGAAAACTAAATTAAATTAAACACTTAAAGTTCCCAAAATACAAGAATTTATTGCATATTCAAATTGTTTAATATAAGAATTGAAGTTCATTGCTCACTAAGAAATTCTTAATATCAATAAACCATATTCAAAGTAAATAAAGAATTGGAGTAAATGAATATATAATTTGAAATTAAGGCAGTAAAACTTATCAATTAAACTAATTTTAAACCTAAATTTGTTAAATAGTAGTAGACCAATAACTAGATTAAGGAACAAAGATAATTCAAAATCTCAATTTTCTAAATAGATTAAGCACTTACGAAGTCACGAGCATAAGTAATGTAGCAGGGCAGTTGTGGAGAAGTAGAACAGATGAGCAAACCAAGTCGCGACGTATGGAAGAACCACCCAACAACGACGTACGGATTTGAATTCCCAACAACGAACCCAACCGTCAACAACAAATTGAAGTGAATTCCCAACAGCGACGAGCCTAAATTTCGTCYTGAGATGCTGTAGTCGACGGCGGCTGCTCAGCTATGAGGTGGTTGTCAATCGGCKGTGGCTAAAAATTAGGGTTGCAATTAGTGGTTATAGTCGACGATTGCGAATTACGGATGAATGCAAATTGGGGTTGTTGTCGTTAGCCTGAACAAATGAGTGAGAAAGTGATGACGGTAGCCAACATGCTTGAGACGACTGGCGACGGAGGCGACGACGATGACGATCTGAACTGATGCGTGACAACATATGGGGTGAGAGTGTCGTGAACTCGTGATCGGTAAAGAGTTTGGGGGTTTATTAAAGTGTTTTTTTTTGCTAAGTGTAAGAAAGATTTTAGGAGTGAGGGAGCTAAGTTTTTGCGAGAGAAATGAACAAATAAGTAAAAGCTTCGGGCCTGTAAAAGAAGGAAATTTTTTCTTGTTTAAATGCTTCGGGTTTTTGCAAARTGTAACCTCCTAGTGGACACCTCTAATCCATTTGTACCCATTAGAAGCAGAATATTTCTGAAGCTGGAAGATCCAATGCCGCAATTTATCTGCACTATAACCACTTCTAAATTTATCCTTAACATGCCACAATTGCCGCCAATACCAGCTAAGATTTGAAGGGGGAGAGTAAGTCTTCCAATCATTTCCTCTAAAATAGTCATGATTCATCCATCTCATCCATAGGTTATTTGCGTTGCTAGCTATACTCCAAACGTASTTCCCCAAGAAAGCTAAGTTCCAACTATGACTTTCCTTAAAGCCCAACCCCTCATTTCTCTTGTCCCTACATATTAAATCCAAGGCAACTAGAGGAGTCTTCATAACAAGAAAACTATCCATTACCGACCGTCTGAAACAAACCAAAAACGGTCGGTAAAAACGTGGAAACGATCGGTAATGGATTTACCGACCGTTTATGGTTGGTAATAGGCGGTCGGTATTTCTATGGTCGGTAATTTAGAGTTTACCGACCGTCTAACGGCCGGARARCGATTATTGACCGTAATTATTGACCGCCACAAAGAACAGACGATGATCTCCGACGGTTCAGAACGGACAGAAATTTCCGACCGTTAGATGGTCGGTAATGAAAAATATTTGCGAAGTTAAGTGGTCGGAAACCATCGTAAAAATGTGGCATTACTTCGTAAAAATACTTTTACCGACCGCTAAAGCGGTCTGTAAATGTTTTATAAAAATTAAAAAAAAAACTGATAAACTATCAGAAAGTTTTCTGAACAGATTTTCAACTTATTGTTGATGATGTATCTAATTTTGTTTTGTTTTGTAGATAAGTTACAATTTTTTCCTTTCTTTGGCAAGGAATATATTACATTAAAACTAACTTCGTAAATAAACCAAAACTTTTATATTGCTTTTTCAACTACTAAATCACAAATATTTACTTTACATAAATCACAAACTAACTTATTACTTTATAACTTTATCTTCAAATTAAGTTCACTTACTTCAATTTCAAAATTGGGAGTTAGGGATAATGTACCTTTACTTCAATTTCAAATTTGACTTGTTAAGAGAAATATAAGTTAACCTTTCTTCATTTCACTTTAAGTTCACCTTTACTAAAAAATAGAATGAACGACATTCAAAAATTGAACAAAAAAAAAAAGACAAATTGAAACAAAAAAGACAGAGAAAACGAACCAACAAAAATAACTGATCTAAATAAAAACTCAAAGAATATCAAAACTAAACTTAGAAAAATCAGCAATAAAAGAAATGTAAAGAGAAAAACCCTAAATCTTACCGAAAATAAGAAGAAAAAGATCGAAAATAAAATCAAAAAATCAAAACACCAAAAACAAAACAAAATCAAACAAATAAGGGATCAAAGTTACCAAAACTAGTTGCGTGGAGGCGGTGGTGTGTGGTGGCGGTGCGCGGCGAAGGAGGCATGTGGCGGTGGTGAGTGGTGGTTCGCGGAAGCGGTGCGCGCCGTGGAGTGACGTGGGGCAGTGAGGGGAGGTGTGTGGCGGTGGTACGGTGATGGTGTATGGTTGTGGTGTTGGAGGGATGAGAGAATGGAGAGGAGAGAGAGAGAGAGAGAAATGAGTGATGAGATAATGTTGAGGAGAGAGAATGTCTCATACTCCTCCACGGCGCATTGCCCGAGGATGTCCCATACTCCTCAACGGCGCTCTAAAAACTCTCTACAAAAGATATCGCCAATTGTATAAGACGTCCCATACGTCCGAGTATGGTAATATAAGGCTTACAGTTCATTAACACAACCATAGTCAAAGGAATTCACAATTTCCTAGCAGTTGGAGCAATAGGCAAGCAACTAAAAAGGCGAGAAAGAACACCCCTTTTTACCCCAGTGAGTATACATGCCTAACAAAATGCACAATTCCACTCACAAATTCTATATACAACGAGGATTTCTAGAGGGTGTATATGCTAACTTTCATGTTATAATCCTCAATTTAGAAAGCAATCACCATTAACAAGTGCTTTTTTAACCTTTAAGCTACTTACAATGGTGAAATCATACAAGAGCGCCCACATTGTTGCACAATGTGGGCGCTCTTGTATGATTTCACCATTGCTCTTGTATGATTTCACCATTAACCTTTAAGGCTTTTTTAACAAGTGCTTTTTTAACCTTTAACAAGACATAGGCATGAAAAGGTTTATTCTATCATCAACAAGCAAGAATAAACAAGGCATAAGCATAATCCAACAAGACATAGGCATAGCAAGCTACTATTCATCATCTTCTTCAAGTAGTAAGCTTACAATGGAATAACTCATTCAAATTTGCACCAAATTTGATGAAACAAGTTGCAAAAGACTCACATAAGCATAAACAAGCMAAAGCATTCAAAAATTTCAAGCATACACAAGCAATGGAGAAAGCCCCAATTCAATTGCAAAAATTGACAAGACATATTCAAATGGCATGATTTTGAGTATTATAATTGCAACTAACAAGTGAATTTCAAGTTTGGAGTAGTGAACTTACTTAAACTTTGGATTCGATGAGCAAACAAAGCCTTTCCAAACAATTCCAAAGTGTAGCAATGAAGTTTAAAGAGGGTTTTCAATAGACAAAGCAAGAGCAAATGACAAATGAAGCTAAAGTGCCATAATATAGCATGATTTTCAATCAAAATTAGCTAAATTCTGAGCGTCATTGCGCCCAGTTTTTGCRTATTTTTGGCTCGAAAATCGAGCTTTCTCGTGGGCTCACTTGTGTATGCGCGAAGCCCGTTGCGTTYAAATGTCATTGGTACTTCCCGGGAATTCCAACCAACTTTAAAAGTCATACACAATGACCAAAATGCCTCTTAGAAAGCTACATGGGCCTGAAAGTCATCCAATCGCTACAAAAATACACCTACGAAGCTACGAGAAGCCGTAAACGAATACAAAGTCAAGAGCAAATCAAAGTCAAAACACACATTCCCCAGTGAAAGTCGTATCGTCCTTGCACTGGCCAAGCATTAGCTCTATTGTGTACACGCAATGCGAGTTTTTACAAAAATACATTACTATACGCAATCGTGGCTATACGCGACGTTACCTCAAGTTTAATTCTCCCGAACGACTAGCCGAGATGAGGTACAGCAGAACAAGCATGCACCAGCAAAAACACATTGCTACACGCAATCGTGATTATACGCGACGCTACCTCCATTTGAGTTCTCCCGGACGACTAGCCGAGATGGGATACAACAGATCAAGCACGCACCAGTAAAAATACATTCGCTATACGCGATYGTGACWATACGCTGCGTTACCAGTATGTTAATCTTCCCGGATGAGTAGCCGAGATGTGATAAAAAAGTTCAAGCAAGCACCAGGTCCAAACGGAGGCATCGATACGGACACCATTTCATCTTCCCTAAAGAAGTCCAAACGGAGGCATTAATACGGACACTGTAGTAGTTCAAAATGAATTCCTAACGAAGGCATCGAAGTGGATATTGAGATAATAGTACCCCTAGGAAGTCCTAACAGAAGTATCRAGGCAGACAACCTATTAGCAGAAAATCCCCAGTTGAATCAAAACCATAGGTGGAAATTCCCCCCAAAGATCGAAGCACGGAGCCCCAATGAAATCAGAACCATAAGTGGAAACATAAGAAGAATGGAGAGAGAGAGAGAGAGAGAGAGAGAGAGAGAGAGACTTGAGAGATGAGATGATGTTGAGGAGAGAGAATGAGGAAAATGAGAGGATAAGAAAGAATATGAGAAGAGAGACAATATAAGTGTAATAGTGGTAAATTGGTAATACTTCATATAAGAAGTAAGGTGTTGGTCGGTTAATAGTTATTAGGATATTTTTTTTTTAATTTTTTTTAAATGTATTTACCGACCGTCTTTGGTCGGTAATTCCACATAGGCGGTCGGTAAATTTGTATCTAAGTCAAAAAAATATTTGACCATATTACCGACCGTCTAATGGTCGGGAAAAATGGAAAGCGGACGGTAATTTCCGTCCATTATATACAACGGTCGGTAAATTTGTAAAAACAGTTGGTAAATTGCGTCCTATCGAAAATAGTCAGTAAAATGACATTTTCCGACCGTCGGTAAAATCTGACTTTAATAACGCGGATTCTTATTATGCTTATTACTAGAAAACTTGCCATCCCATAAAAAGTTTCTACATGTGCTAATGACACCATCGATAACCTKCCTAGGCAAGAGAAAGATAGAAGCCTAATAACAATGAAGACTCAAAAGCACAACATTTACCAATTGGACTCTGCCAACATAAGACAAAGTTCTAACCCCCCAAGATCTAGTGACAATTTTTTCTACCAAGAAGTTACACTCATGCTTACTAAGCTTTTTAGAATTAATTTTCACCCCAACGTAAGTAAAGAGTAACTTCTCCTCTTTATATTTAAATCTTGGGGTTTGCTTGAGTTACGTACATATAGATGAGATGAGTGCTAGAGAATTGGGCCCACGGTTTAGTTGATTAGTTGTTTTTGGCCCATTATGATCAAAGAGTACCGGTTTTTTATCTTAAACCGGTTTCTTTGTTGGACTTAAGAAATTGCTGTTACATATTACACCGGTCTTTTAGACACCTAAGAGACCGGTTTTCATGAAATGCGTCGGTGTGGTGCTTTTAGAACTTAGAGGACGGCGGGTTTTCATTAACACCTGGTCTCGTTAACTGGTGCGTGCGTGAAGAGTCGTGCAATTTGTGTAGTAGTGGTGACCATTTGGAGATTTGGAATGTTAGAAGCTTGTATGAAAACAGTGGTATCATAACACTGTAAGGGAAGATCTGCCAAATGGTACCTACTGATGTATCTCACGCTAAGAGTGTGTGGAAAATAGTGTAGGATGGTTAGTAACTCTTAGCGAAATGACGTTCTAGATGTGGTAGGTAAGCCTGTAATGTTGGGAAGTCTTGCTTAGAGTTTAAGTTGGAAGGAATGGAATTAGTGGAGTGTTTATATCTGTGATTGTTTTTTGTGTTGGTTGGTTTGTTGTTGGAGTGTAGGCTTATTTTTTGTTATTTTGAGTATGCTTTGTTTTCTTTTGGGCTTCATATATGTGTAACGAATAAGTGTTTAATCTTAGTGGCCAGTGCGATTTTAGGCTAGAGTTTCATCTTAGTATTGTATGATTCATTGAGAAATATTTAGTTGTTAGTATATTAAGAATTTTAAAATATTTAATGTTAACATGATTAATTATATATAGCGGATTAAAATATTTGATACGAAATTAATGTAAGTTTGATTTACGAAAGATTATTCTCGTTCTATGGTATGTTATATATGTATGTATCATATCTGATGTGGCATCGTAAGCCATGTCGGGTTTTGTGTGATAAATGATCCGACTTGGCATAGAACTTCGTTGACTACGTGCTCGTGATATCTGGAGAGAATAGTTTGACTGTAAACTATTCAAGTTTGCTGCAAAATACTCGGCTAGACACATAAATAGTACAGCTTTATAAGGTAAGCTAAGCAGGTGAAAACGATCGCAGTAGGATGGTGACAAGTGTCACCATCCGAGTCCCAAGAGGTAAGTGCAAAAGCCTATAAATGACCCCTTGAGAGGCACATTTTCCACCCAATTTTCACATATTTGAGAGCACAAATTCATACTTAAGCAAGTATAGAACTTATCTCTCTAACTCTTCTCTACATAGCTTAGCATTTATTACTTCCTCCTTTCCTTTACTTACTTAGAAATCGGAGGGGAGATAATCCGAAAGGATTATTCTCCTTCTTGCAGGTGCTAAGGCGTCGAGAGGAACGTGAAGAAGCCAAGCCAACGTCAAGTTCTCAATCAAGGTCAGCTCTTTTGAAGTAGCATAGACGGGAAGACCTCCACCTCCTCTCAACCTGAAAACAGAGGAAAATCTTGTAGCGTGCCAAGCGGAAACGTGCTACAACATTTGGCGCCGTCTGTGGGGAGCGATCAGTATGGTTCAAGAGATGATCAACCAGAAAGGGAGAACCCTTCCATCTTCTGAGAAAGAAAGCAATCCAACGGGAGAATCACCCGACCACTCAGTCTTCCATGGTGAGGTAAGATTTAGGCATCTTATGTGGGAACAGAGCCTCCCTCCAAGACTTGGACGGAAGTTTATGTTACACGTGATGTGCTAAAGAAAGAGATAAGCACGGGGGTGCCTCGAGATATTGATGTTTTTGCAGAACAGCAAGACATGAAGGTCCACTAGCCTCAAAGAAGAGAATCACGCTTGAAGGCTCAGCGTGAAGGAAAAGCATGGCTGGTGGTCAGTTTGAAGCTCCTGCCAATACTCAGGCCATGGAATCAGTAGTACCTTGTGGTTCCGAACATCAAGACTACTAAGGTCAAGCATCCTACCCCTAAGAACAAAGGGAAGAATGTAGTGAGACCCGCAGATATTCCATTAAAGGGAAGAGTCAGGCTAGAGACAAACGCAACACTCCTAGGCCTCTTTCTATTGCCCAAGGACTCGAATCAATGAGGGCGTCCATTTCTGTTTCCTAACCAATTGATGGTGATTGAAGATCTAATCATAGTCATGAGTCGAAGAGGTTCGAAGCACTGTCCATCGAACGTGAAGAAGTCCGTCGAGCGTGAAGCCTCCTAATGGTGCCAGGCACTGATCATCCAAGCAGAAGAAAGAGCAGGCTGGAGAGCCAAGGAGTGGCAATGAACGGGTGTTCGCTTGAAAGCACAAAAGGCTGCAAGAAGCTCTAAGCACAGCTACTCCTGAGATGATGAACATTCACTGCTAACGGGATCCACGCCACTAGCAGCTGACTCCATCTCAATCGTCTTCATGACGAATTCGACATGCATACTCATCGTTCCGTTAGTCATCACACGTGATATTATCGCGAACGTCATCAAGATCAGGAGCCAGAGGTTGCGTTCCCTACCGAATGGGGTATGCACGACCGAAGCGGTGCAATCAAACGCGGGACTCGGGTTCCGTCCAGAAGGACGGAGGGGAGGTTGCAAACTCTTCCTTAACCTGACAGCATCCCTTCTCTTGCTTCGAATCTTGATGGCAACTCAATCTCAGAAAATCAAATTTCCTTCCATAGAGCTTATATGATGAACCCCGAAGCCCAGATGACAGCTAGCAATGTATAAACATCCTCATGGCTGACCACCCAAGCTGAGCGAGCAATGTGTGTCAAATATTTCCCAAATTACCCTCAAGGGGTCTAAGCTCAGAGGGTGGTTTAGTGGCTTCTGCCAACAGGTTCCATCCATAATTTCAATGCAACTAGCGTTCTCTTTAACTCATCATTTCATGGCGCCATCGCCAAAGAGCAGAAAAGCAGCTTACAATTTGGGGAGAATTCAGAAGACCAATGAAAGCTTGAGAAGCTATGTTAAACCGGTTTCCAATGAACTCTCAAATCCCTGGTCTGCCAGACCGGCGTGATCCTTGATAACTTCTTATCGAGGATTGGATGAAGGAAGTCCTTTCAAGTTCAAATGGTAGGCAGAGGCGTTTCCAAGATCTTAACGAAATGATGAGGGAAGCTGAGCAGGCATTCGATGCTGAAGGAAGTTTGGCGCCGTAAAACAGGCCAAGAGAGAAGGCAACCCTGCCTCCTCCAAACCTCAAGCAACAGGGCCAAACGAAATGGAGGACATTGACAAGAAAAGGTCAGGGCACTGAACAGTGAGGAAGGAGGGCACTTCTCAAATGAGTGAACAGCTAGAAAGAAGAAGAAGTGTCAACTACACACTCCCACGTGGAATACACAACCAAGGATCTTTCATGTAAGCTACAGGAGGTTAGCAAGGATGATGCACATCGAACGATCCCATCAATCTACAGGACGAGTTAGACACTCGGGACAAGTCTAAGTATATTGCAACTCACAAGGGTAGTGTTGGCCACGTACTGGAGATTGCTTCACCATGTACAACGAGAACCATGGATCGTTTGCGCACATCAAAGCGGAAAGTTGAAAGAAGCATCTCATCAAACGGTTTCCGAAGAACCCTCATCTAAGGATGATGCCCAAAGCGAACAATCGACTCTAGATATAGTTACATGAGATCTCCGGGGGTGTTGCTGCTGGAGGAACTGTTGAGGAAGTCAAAGGGAGTAATGCAAGCAGCTGCCCCGAGTATGGCTTGTTGATTAACATGGACCAACGCCAAAGAAGTATTCTCCGACGTTCTCATTTGTGAGAAGGATCGAGGGGAGGTAAGCACCCCCATGATGATCCCTCTCGTTGTTGTAGATGAAGAAATCGCGGATAAAGAGAGTTCCGTCGTATCCTAATCGACACGGGAGTTCGTCGGATATTATTAGATCTTGAATTCTTCAAAAGTTGAAGTACAATCAGCACGACTCTAGTCCCTTACGATAATCAAAGTCATCTGGATTTGTGTGGGGGTGTGATTTCAACCAGTGGGAATAGTCACCCTCCTACTTCCGGAATGGGAAAGCGAGGACACAGTGCCGACACCTGAAGGTCAAATTCTTGTGGTTCGAACATGTCGGTCCACAATGTGATTCTTGGGTGCCCAAGCCCTAAATGCATCAAAAGTCAGTCGTGGTTACACATCTTATGTTGATGAAATTTTGTGTAATGACGCAAAAGTAGGGACTAGTTATGGTGATCACAAAGTCGTAGAGAGTGTCTACGTCAAACCACTGTCCGCCCACTTGCCTGGGGGCAAAGAGAAGGATAATATCAGAGCCGTCAGAGAAGAGGGTTCAGAAAAACGAAAGGCAGGTGAAGTGCCTAATGGATGCGATGGACGACACCAAGAAGCCATGGCAATCATGGGTTGTTTGCTTCTATTCTCACGGCCCTGAGCCAGGGGGCCCAAAAAGATTTCCATTGACCCTACCATCCCAGAAAGAACCGTGAAAGTTGGGGAAGCTATGGGAGAGAATTGAGAAAAGCTCAAGCTCTGCTAAGAGAATACAAAGATGTTTTTGCCTTCTCCGTAGAAGAGATGCCAGAGGGTTGGATCCAAAGGGATGCCCAACACAGCTTAGATGTGACCCTACCATGAAGCCAATCAAACAAAATATACAGAGGAATTTGGGGCCAGCGTAGCAAGGCCGCCGATGAAGAGGTGAAGAAGCTCTGGATGCAGGTTTCATCCGTCCTTCGTA
>SNQN01000668.1:71363-90097 GCA_008642245.1 Bassia scoparia
TATTTATTCACTTCATTCTACTCCCTCTCACCAGACACCTACGTAAATGTTTAAATCAAAACAATTAAATTAAAAATAACCAAAGCATGCATTGAACACTTTTCTGTTGTAAAAAGGTTAACAATATAATAACTCATCAAGATAGGATACTTCAGTCTCAGGTAAATCTATAATGAAGCCTAATTTTCATAGCTTCCATAAACGTCTCCACTTTGGCCTTTTCTCTACCTTCCTTTTCAGTTTAGGATTAATTCTTCTCAACGGCCTCATTGCTTCCTCTTAGCCAGTAGCTTCTTTTTTGCATTTCAGTTTCTTTCGGCACTTTTTCAAAGTAAATGACCCAATAATGAATAATTGCAGGACTATCCCCATGCCCATCACCACTTTCTTTACGTTGAGTTTAAACTTTGCAGTAATTTTTCATCTGTCATACTTGTTTTCTCCAGACTTCGTTGCTCAATTAAATGCTTATTTCATTCGTAAATACATGGAAAAATAAAGTAATGTGTGTTCGAGGAATATAAATTCTAGCTAAGAAAAACAACATATGCTATCATAATGTGCTGTGTAACAAACAATTAATCTCGTCTTAGACAGTACCTGCTTGAAGAATGAATATTGGATTTCTGAAGTAGTGATAAACTATCCCACACAAGACACTCACTATAGGCCGCAGAGAATCTATTGGTGGGGCTATTCAACCGTTAATATAGAAGAATTGCAAATTATCGAAAAGTCGAAACAATATAGTAGTTTGTGAAATTCTTCTAAGAGTTAATGACAAGAAAGATTTTTAAATTTTAGTTGATTGCTGTAACGATCTTTTTTTTTTTTTTTTTAAAAAAGGAATGTGCTCTTATTTTAGCTAACAGGCCTCCTTATTGTGAATCAATTATGTTGTATATTGAAGTTGACTCTGATGGATTGTAATTTGGTCGTGTTTGATTGACTGTTTCCATCTCGCATTGATATAGTGATAAGGTCTACAAGTGTTAAGTTGTAATACTATTATCAGTTAAATTGATATATGATACACTAGCTTGAATCAGTTCTGATCTCTCACTTAACCCAAGATAAATTCAGTGATAGCCAATTTCATGTGGAATCTGATCTCTTCTGGTTATACATTGCAAAATTAAGTCTTACATAAACTAAGTGTGGTGGATTAGGATTAGAGATAGAGCTCACGCTTTACATGCAATGTCATGAAAATAAATGAATCATAACAATCCTCAACTTTTGTTTCAAATATATGATTGAAAATCAGTTTCAACAGTTATGAAGTGCAAATAAAGATTCACACTACTTTTTTTTAATTTATTTTACATGGTGATTATTTCAAAAACTTGTAGATGGAGTTTAATGTAACATTAGGCAGTTAACGAAGGGTGAATGGTTGCATTCCTAATGTAGATGAGTTAATCACAGATTTAAGGGAGAAAAAAGTGGAAGATTTTTCCACATAACAAACCACTTAATCTTTCAAAATTAATGAATTTTTTAGCATTTCACTGAAAATAATCTCACAAATTGAAAAGTTCGACAGAACAAGTGATACTTTGTATGAAATATAGAGACAATAATTTTAATACGTAGTCATGGTTATCTACATTCACAGGAGAATCATGAAACAAAAAACTTAACTTTTTCTAAAGTTTATGAATTCGAAATTGATCCAAATAAAACTTTTATTAGAAATTATGCACAATATATTCCAAATCTATAATTTGATTGAATCTCATTATTTTTGTTATGCAAGCGACAGTACAGTATATACACAAACACAATGAAGAAAAATATCTATACCAAATTTAATAAGTTATAAATCGTAAGTCATTGCATATATTACTTACCAGATTTCTGAGCATTTATACAGTGTTTTATCCGCTTCTATGAGTCTCCTGTCAATCCAACAATCGGTCACATGATCACGTTCAAGACTAATATCATGCATGAAAATATTGTTAATAAAAAATCATCAAAAATAGACATTATAGCAAGAACAAGATTTAATACAAATCAGCAATGAAAAAAGCCAAAACAATCACCAAACTCTTCAATTAAAAAAACTGTAAAATGACGAGTCATTGAAACAACTGCTTAAAATTACAGTTGCAGCTATATCGTCATTTTTCAAACTTGCTATAATATTGTAACAATTAAACCATGGATCGACACTTTAATTGCAATGTATAAGTATCGCAACTCTATATTTTCGCTCCAGCATATATGCAGACAGTTCTTCTCAAGTCCTTAATGACTTTCAGTTGATTTATATAAAAAGGCATTTAGTGCTGTTACAATCATTTAGTTGGCTCAAAGCTTATGTGTATAGACATTATTAAGATGTAAGGATTACATATTCTTGTGTTTCTGAGAAAACTTTTTTGTACGCAGTATGATCCGCGCTCTTAAATGAGCGTCTAATGTCTCCTGACTTTTTTCTGCAATATGCATTGTATAATCAAATTTAAAAAAAGAGAGAATGGGAAACAATAATATAAGATAATATAATTTTTTTTACACAAGTTAGTATATTCCCACTATATTATATTTATACAATATACCTTACTTTGTAAGAACAAAATCTCTACTAGCCACTCCCAATCTTTCTTTTCACACTACGTGGTATGTTCTCTTCTTTAACGATCATCATTAGTCTCTTGTGTATATAATAGTGCCTCAATCTGCATCGATATTCTGTATTTTTTTCAAGATCATGATGAATTTTTTCCCTTCTTTTCTTTCATTCCTTCTTTTCTTTTGTTTTCTGCTTTGCCTTTCATCATGCAGCCGAGATCAATTTCCTTGCAATAAAAAGCATTTAGTGAGAGAATTTAGAACTCAATTATTGTGCTCATAATACAATTTATCTTTAAATACCAGATAAGTTCCCAATTTCTCTTGTTCTCTTTGATTTGGCAAGAATCTTTCACTATACAGTGGCATTAATGATCTCTGACAAGAGCCACTAACTCGAAATTCGCCCTATTTCTTCGATAGTTGCTTTTATGAAATCAATTTTTTTCTCACCGGGTTCATTTTGGCCATTTGCAAATTCCTAGTAGACTCTCGGCAGTAGACAGTCTTGTATGTTTTTTCACCTTTCTCTTATCCTGTAACTATGCAATTCTAAGCAACTTATTATTTAATTATTGAAAAACGAATTAGAACCCCAACATAGCATTTTATACTATACAGAGTACACGTCTGCATCAGCCTCATTTATTGCTACTCAGCATTGGTCAGACATTGTTAGTTGCAATTATTGTCGCCATGCCTTCATTATGTTATTCATTGTTCTCAATCATTGTCTTCATGATTATCTAATGTTGCAGCTTACATATAAATGGATTTACTTTTTCCTTGTAAATATAATTGTGACAACACAAAATCCGAATATACAACCGATCTTGATCATCATCATCTTGTTGAGTATTTCACTGGATTGATATTCGCTTCTCTCATCCATGGTGGCTGTTAATCGCTGGTATTCGAAAATTTGAAATTATAATCATTGAGAAACCTTTTGGAAATTATAGCATTTAATATTTATATACAATCTGAAACCTGTTGAATTTATAGCATCTGAAATTTAACGCATCTGAGAACCTTGTGAATTTATCATTTAAATTTGATCTTAATAGCTAATATGAATTTTTTATAAAAGTTTGATGATAAACCTTTGGAATTTGAGGCGGTTGAATCTGCACTTTCTGAATGTTTTCTCTTCCCTTGTCCGTTTTGCTTGTTTCAGTAACTTCGCAATAAATGGTGCAATGAAGTTATTCCTCACTCCCCTTTGTTTGAATCCTTAGAACGATGAAAAATCATATAAGATTAAACGAGCATTAATATTGACTTTAAGGGACCATTATTAGAACACAATTCTTTGCCAAATTCAAAACATAGCAGGGCGGTAAAAGTGCATTTTCTCTTTGCTACAATTACACTTTTTACTGCATAAATGTCTGTATATGTGTGGTAGAAAATTGTAAGCTTGTCTTGTATGGATACTGAAACCATTTGTGCTAACCTCTTGAGACTCTAAAGCATGTGTCTTAATATTGCTTACCATTGATTATTTTGCCAAGATATGTCAGTGTGCGTATTGTCGGACTGGAACTTTAATATTGAGGAAAGGAAATCTCTACTAGCCAAAATTAGAATTATAATGAGAAGAGGAATGATTGAATTTACCTTCCCCTTAATCTCATTTTAATAAGAAAATGTTTAATTGCTTGAATGAGGAAAATTTCAAAAGGATTTAGGCAAATTAAGTGTTCATATTATATAGAATTGATCTATATAGGTATAAGAAACAGATTAATTATGTTTATTTCTAGTCATTTAATATAGGTAACCATTTCCCATTTGTCCTTTGAGGACCAATTCATTTCTCCTAGTCAAAAAGTCTCAATTATTGCATTTTACTGAATACTGAACACAAATAAGGTAAAGATTTCTTCTTACAATTATTAGCCCGCAAAATTAGATAATGAAGGTATCTCAGATCCTCAGAAAGTGCACATAACAGCGTTGTAACAACCCAGTTTCAAATATCAGAATGAAAAGATCATTCAGGCTCGGTTATACCACTGCAGATATGATGCCACCTGCTTACATTAACTAGTTCAGTGACCAGCTTCTCTCAGTAATCATCTATCCTAGTTGTCAACTTACAAATTATGGACTCTTATATTAGTAGAGCCTGAACCGATGATGTCATAGAAAGCACATCGACAGCATAATATAAACCCTAAATATTACAAAAAACCTAAATATTAACACCTAATTACTGCAAGACCAAAACAAGAAATAGAAGGAGAATTAAATAATAAACAAGAATAAACCAATGTTAGGTACAATTCAAAGCTTACAGCAAGTCTTAGTTAGAGTTAGGAGTTATACCTTAACCATAATTTTGTTGTTAATAGCTAATTAAGTAATTTTTCCACTCTAAGAGGAGTTACCAATTCAAGATGTGATTTATGGAAATCTGACTAATTAAAATGACAATCAATGTAAAACATAATTACTTCTTTTCTTTAGCAATAGTTCACATTTTCATTTTCCAAGCTTCTTATTTCTGGTGTGACGTCATGTCTTCAGGGAGAGTTGTCGCTGGTTGATGTTGCTTTTTTTGCTTTTTTTGTCTTTTCTCACCAACTTAAATACTAGGACAATCGTTTTTCCTACATTTCATTTTTGCCTTGTTTAGCTTCATTGTTTTGAATCTCTGTTGTTATATTCACTTGGGTGCCATTTCACTTTCTTATGATCCTTCCACCTTATGCATGTAAATAGCTACACAGCAAGATATTTAAACATAGTGCAATTTTAAGCATCAACTTAATAAATTCACAAGAGTATAGCCATATATATGTAGTTAAAGAATGAGAAGTTCAAGTTTCATATAGGAATTGTGAAAGAAGTTAATTTGGTAATACACTTTACTGATATATGAAAAAGTGAGACGATAAAATAAACAGACTATTGGAGGAAAAAAGACATTTATAACAGAACAAACTAAATTCCATTGATTCTAAAGGCAAAGATTTTCTGTAGCTTCTATGATCCTTATGACATCACTCTATCTCGTCTTCTTTTCAGAACATTCAAAGAAGTTCTTGTTGTCTAATAAACTTCATTGCTTCACGACGTCATCACATGAAACTTGCCCACTACAAGCTTAGAACATATGATCCGTGAGTAAGCTCGTATTGATCTAATACTTAAGCAATTGTTAAGATTCCGATCGACATGCTGTAACTCAGCCCACCATCACACTTGAACAAAATACACGATTTCTCTATACCACTTCAAATATCTTAAACCCTTATATCCGTCTTCTCCCCATCACTACAACTCACGTTTTCGGTATCTCGCACCATTTTCACCAGAAACCCACCCCCTCCACTCCTCTTCGCCGAAATTGACGTTTACCATATACCATCCACAGATCACTACACTCAGGCTTTTATCTAGCAAAATTACTAGTAGCACCTAATTGATTTCTGATGATTCACATAATAATTTACAAAATTTATTATGTGAATATTATTTATTGCCATATAACACTCACTAACAGCCAAACTTGTCTTTAAAACTTACTTGATCTTTGAACATTAATTAACTAACCTTTTAGAAAGTTATCCTTGTTGTATTTGAAATTCTTGTCATTTACTTTTATAATTCAGCTTAATTTATTTTTGGAAAAAAATATGAATGAATTGGTATACAATCAAAATATGACTTCTCAATGAATGCTTCACTTTTCAATTTTGAGAACAAAATGGACCTCTTCCTTTCTTGTATTGTTATAACGAGATTACTTCCCTCTCTTAACCCTCT
The DNA here is from genome assembly GCA_008642245.1 of Bassia scoparia. NCBI lineage: Eukaryota > Viridiplantae > Streptophyta > Magnoliopsida > Caryophyllales > Amaranthaceae > Bassia > Bassia scoparia. The sequence continues at coordinate 77,718 of SNQN01000668.1, forward strand.
GTTGGAAAATGATTGAGCAAGCGTTCGGAGATATTTATCTATTCCTCTGATTATCATGAACTCTATCTTTCTTATAATTTTGTTCAATATCCTCCATATACTTATACCAAAATGTCAAAACACTTCCAAAGAAACCTTCTGCTATTGACCTTAGGTACCTTTTTGCGAAATTACCTTTCAATTTGCACAGGTATCTTAACGATAATCCAACGAGAATGAACATGGATCCCGCAATCTAGTCTTTTGCAGGTTATCAAGTGTATCATATTACAAAAAAGGGATGGTGGATACTCACAAAGTGTACAGCAATTCCTTGTCCATTTTTTTATTCTTATCACTCCAGGTCTTTGAGCATACATTCTTTGAAATAGGTGCAACTGAATTAATGGTGTGACATTCTTCTAGGCCATCTCGTTATTGAAGAGTAATAGCATGCTCCTGATAACATGGTAGTTCGTTTCATCCAATAGTTTTCGCTCTCTCAGTAGCTTTTCGGAGATTTGAAGCATAGCCATCAGAACTAACAAGTTAGAAAAGGATAGCTTCTTTTTCCGCTCCAAGGACATTTATGACACGGTGGCAGCCCCAAGTTCCATTCTGTAGTTTCTTACATGCTGAACCTTCCATTTTCCACATTTTAATTCATGACGGCATTCAAATTTCCTTACTTTTCCCATCAATATCGTAATGTGGCAAGTAACCGTTTACTCATTTTTTTAACTTGTCTATGTTATTTATGTCGTACTAGAAGACTACGTTCCAATTATGCAACTCAAAGAAATGCTCTTTTTTCTCCATAACTTCTTCCTTGCTCTTCTTTCCCTTCTTTAAATTCCTGTTCTCTTGTTATTGTGTCCATTGAATTAACGTCTTTAAATCTCTTACATTGCTTCCAACTCCTTTCCAGTTAACTCCCTTGATGGAGTCTTAATTTTGTTGTACCCATCAAGCCAGCATTAGTACATTCTCTTTATGCCTGAATTGTATCAAGCGAGTGGCGGTTAGCAATCGTCCAGCAATTGTAGTAGCCAAATAAATCTTTGCAAGAAAGTAAGGGCTTCCGAAAGGGAGATCCAATGGTCCCTTTGCTTTTTGTATTTGCATGAGTATCCGACCCAGATTTTAATCTATGTTAGTGGAGTAGAAAATTATAAGTCCACACATGTGCAAGGCTCTTAAAGTGATCACCTGTTTTGCTGATGAATTTGTTATATGGAGGGTGATCTAAACTCCATTATTTGCTTCACTTAAGACCTCTAACTACCATTGCTGCTACTTTGGGAGAATGCTAATGCAGGGAAGTCGGCCTTTACTCCTGTAACATGGACCTTCAACCACCAAGGATGAAGTATTGCGCCCATTCTTTCCCCTCTTTGTCCTAAAACGAACCCCACTCTCTCTCTCCTCTCTTTCCCCTCTCTTTCCCCTCTGATCCGTCTCCTCTCTAGATCTTTCCTCTTATCTCTTTTCCCTTTCATTTTTCAAACTCCATCTCTTCACAATTCTCTCCAAATCACTCAACACCACCGAGACTACTCCTCACCATCATCAACCCTTATCCTTCTCCTCGCCATCATCAACCATCTGAGTATTTTTTTTGAWTTTTTTTGTTTATTTGAGTTATTCAAAATTTTTTCGTCTTTTAGATTAAGTTTTTAGATCGATAATCTTCTCTCATCCGAAATATTGGACGATTTTAATTTTTGAGTTTGAAATTTACAATTTATTCAAATCTTTCGATTATCTGGATAAGAAATCATTTTTTTGCGTTTCAATTTTTTGGGCGACTTTCAATAAATTTGTTTACAATTTCTGGATTTTTCGTCATTATTATGTTTAGATCTACGTTTCACATATTTTGACCATTGAAATTTCTTTGTTTTTCTAGGTTTATTAAGTTTAGATCTAGGTTTTCTTGTTTTTTATTTTCTTTTTTTATTTCTGTTTGAGTTATTTTCGAGTTTTTTTCTTGTGTTTTTCAATTTTAATTTTCTGGGTTTTTAATTTTTTGTTTTTGATTTTCGTGCTTTTGATTTTATTTTTTTCATTATTTGTCAAATTATTTGATTTATTTTAAATTTTCACTTCTATTCCTATTCTACAGATCTCGGTTTTCTTGGTTTTTAATTTTCATTTTTGATTTCGGTTTTCGTGTTTGAATTGCACTCGTTTTTTGGGGTATTTTTCTGTGATTTTTTTGGGATTTTAAGTGTGATTTTTAACTTCAATTTTGTGTGATTTTAAGTGTGATTTTTTGTTTGTTTTTTTCTTTTACATATTGCAGATTTGCAGTGAAGAGTAATTACACTGACATATTGCAGATTTGCAGTGAAGAGTAAAGCTTTACTATAGTATTAAGTTACTCCGTATGTTATTTGTTAGGCCCTGTCTAAGTAATGTTTTACTATAGTATTAAATTACTCTGTATGTTATTTGTTAGGCCTTCGGGAAACGTTACTTAGACCTCCACTAACTAGCAAGTAGAAACGACCAATGGGCAAGGCCAGAACTTACAATTGCTGACATGCTTAAATGCTCTGCTATTACTTGTTGTGAGGACTGGTAGTTTTACCACCGCCACCATACATAATATAGGTGATCATAATGACTGCTAACTGCAACCTCTCCTTTCCTGGCCTCAGCTGCACCTCCTCACCCCAGGACATTCCGAAAGTAACTGCCATGCATGTGCAATGAAAACTGGATTACGAAACAATAAGAGACTGCCCAAAAACTACCCACTGACTAGGCCATATTGATTTCACAGAATCCACGTGCTCTTCTGGGGATACCTATATTGTATATCACAATTAGTTCTCCAACCCATTCCATTTAGTTTCAATTGTATTTACGAGTAGAGTGTAAATCGAAATCAAAATTATACATGTTATACTATTACCTCCAACGTTATAGTACCTCGAAAAAGCCCATGGCCTATTTTAAAAATGAATAAGCAAGATTTGAATATCATTTACAGATATTATCAATAGTTATAACATTGGTCCCAAAAAGCTGAAGTAGGTACATATAAAATAGGGTAGCCACGTACAACCCCATACATGAAAACACTGATAGAAGATCTAAAAAACCAATCTCGAGTTCCATACGAGACAGAGTTCTATACATGTTCGACTACCTGACACGAAGCATGTACAATATAATGAAGATCATGGTACGTTTTACACATAACACAAATAAAAAAAAAGCATACAAAGATATCCAATTATTAAACTAAAATGAAACTAATCATTTGACAATGCCCCTTCTATAGTCTCACATGTATTCAAAACTAAAGAAAAATCTAAATTAAATTAAACACTTAAAGTTCCCAAAATACAAGAAGTTTATTGCAATTCAAATTGTTATATAAGAATTGAGAGTTCACTGCTTCACTAAGAATTCTTAATATCAATAAAACCATATTCAAAGTAAATAAAGAATTGGAGTAAATGAATATATAATTTGAAATTAAGGCAGTAAAACTTATCAATTAAAACAATTTTAAACCTAAAATTTGTTAAATAGTTAGTAGCACCAATAACTAGATAAGGAACAACGATAAATTCAAAAATCTCATTTTCTAAATAGATTAAGCACTACGAAGGCTACTGACATAAGTAATTGTAGCAGGGCAGTGTGGAGGAAGAGAACAGATGAGACAAACCAAGTCGCGACGTTATGGGAAGAACCACCCCAACAACGACGTACGGATTTTGAATTCCCAACAACGAACCCCAACCGTCAACAACAAAATGAAGTGAATGCCCAACAGCGCACGAGCCTAAATTTCGTCCCTGAGATGCTGTAGTCGGACGCGGCTGCTCCAGCATGAGTGGTTTGTCATATCGGCTGTGGCTAAAAATTAGGGTTTCAATTAGTGGTTAATAGTCGACGATTGCGAATTACGGGATTGAATGCAAATTGGGGTGTTGTCCTTAGCCTGAACAAATGAGTGAGAAAGTATGACGGAGCCAACCATGCTGAAGACGATGGCGACGGAAGGCACGACGATACGATCTGAACTGATGCGTACAACATATGGTTGAGAGTGTGTGAACTCTGATCGGTAAAGAGTTTGGGGTTTATAAAGTTTTTTTTGTTAAGTGTAAGAAAATTTTAGGAGTGAGGGAGCTAAGTTTTTGCGTATGGGAAAGAACAAAGAAGTAAAGCTTCGGGCCTGTAAAAGAAGGAAATTTTTTTCTTGTTTAAATGCTTCGGGTTTTTGCCAAAGTAACCTCCTAGTGACACCTCTAATCACATTTGTACCCATTAGAAGCAGAAATATTCTGAAAGCTGGGCAAACCAATGCCGCAATTTATCTGCACTATAACCACTCGTTAAATTTTATCCTTAACATTGCCCACAATTTGCCGCCAATACCAGCTAAATTTGAAGGGGGAGATAAGTCTTCCAATATTCCTCTAAAATTATCATGTTCATCCATTCTCATCATAAAGGTATTTGCGTGCTAGCTATACTCCAAACGTACTTAACCCCAAGAAAGCTAAGTTCAACTATGACTTTCCTTAAAAGCCCAACCCCTTCATTCTTCTTCCCTACATATTAAATCCAAAGGGCACTAGAGGGAGTCTTCAATAACAAGAAACTATCCATTACCACCGTCTTGAAACAAACCAAAAACGGTCGGTAAAACGTTGGAAAAACGATCGGTAATGGATTACCGACCGTTTTAGTTGGTAATAGGCGGTCGGTTTATTTCTATGTCGGTAATTTAGAGTTACCGACCGTCTAACCGCGCCGGAGAAACGATTTATTGAACTAATATATTGACCGCCACAAAGAACAGGACGATGATCTCGACGGTCAGAACGGACAGAAATTTCCGACCGTTAGATGGTCGGTCAATGAAAAATATTTGCGAAGTTAAAGTGTCGGAAACCATTGCGTAAAAAATGTGGCATTAAACTTCGTAAAAAAAAATACTTACGACCGCTTAAGCGGTCTGTAAATGTTTAATAAAAATTAAAAAAAAAACTATAACTTCAGAAATATTTCTGACAACTTTTCAACATTTGATAAATATATAATTTTTTGTGATAAATCATACAAATTTTTTTCTGGCAAGATAATATACAAATAAAACAACAGTACTTCGTAAATTCAAAACCAACAAATACTTGTATATTACTTTACAACTTTACCATAAATCACAAAAATAATTTTAAACTTCTTACAATAAATAAACAAAAAACTTAATTCTACTTTAAAACTTTAAATCTCAATTAAGTTCAACCTTTACTCAAATTTCAAAAACTGATTGATTAGAGGCAATATGTAAAACCTTTACTTCAATTCAAAAAACTGATTGATTGAGGCAATAATAAGTTTAACCTTTACTTCAAATTTCAACCTTTAAGTTCAACCTTACAAAAAATAATGAACGACATTCAAAAATTGAAACAAAAAAAAAGACAAATGAAACAAAAAAGAAAACAGGGGAAAACGAAACCAAACCAAAAATAAAACCCTAGATCTAAATAAAACTCAAAGAATATTTCAAAACTAAACTTAGAAAAAATCAGCTAATAAAAGAAATGTTAAAGAGAACCCTAAATCTTACCGAAAATAAGAAGAAAAAGATCGAAAATAAAACAAAAAATTCAAAACACCAAAAACAAAACAAATCAAGACAAATAAGGATCATAGGTTAAACCAAACTAGTTGCGTGGAGCGGTGGTTGTGGTGGCGGTGCGCGGCGAAGGAGGCATGTGGCGTGTTGAGTGGCTTGTTCGCGGAAGCCGGTGCGCGCGCTGGAGTGACGTGGGGCAGTGATTTTTTTCTTGATGAACTTGGAATATGTGTAATGGTATCTTCATGAGGGACGTTGATGGGCGGGTAGTGGACGGTTGATGGTGTATGGTTGTGGGTTGAGAGGGATGAGAGAATGGAGAGGAGAGGAGAGAGTAGAGAAATATGAGTGATGAGATAATGTTTGAGTGATGAATTAGAATGTTGCTCCATGAACTGCAGACTTCCAAAGACTGCTTGCTACTTGGCTGCCAAAGATAAAATGTCAGTGATTGTAAAAATGCTTCGCTAACTTACGGTCCTCAACGGCGCTCTAAACTACTTACACTCTTGAGCACCTTATATTTAGAATATGCGGTTCTACGACAAAACAAGGTCTTGTCTAGTGAAGCACGTCCCATACGTAGCACCATAATCTACAACTCTCCCGTGAAAACTTAAAATGTAAAGATAATGCTATTTTAAATTATGGTAAAAGACGTATGACTGCTTTGTAATCTGAGTTTCTATTTAACTTACTCACTATCTCTTATCAGTCATAAGGTAAATATATTCTCATACATTGCATTCTTTCTTCTTAGTTCCTCTAGTTGTGTATTAATGAAAGCAATATAGAGACAAGACCTGTCACATACGTATAAAAAGTCGACTAGAAGAAAAGTCAAAACCCCTTTTGTAGTCTCTCCTCATCTAACGTCGTGTGTTTATACTTAGGGCACTCTAATCATGACATAATGCACTACAATAATTTCCCCACTCATTCATATACACTTCTAATGTTACCTCAACCAGTTGTTATTTAGCGGTAATTTATGGGTATCTACTTTGATTGACTATAACTTGCAATCGTGTATAATCCGCCACCGGCATATCTAGGGAAAGAGCAACATCTTTACGTATTTACAACATCGTGTCTGTTCAATTTCAATACCTTGTGCAAGTGTCGATCTATCCGAAATGAGCTGTAAATTACATTGAAACAACAGATAGTGTCGCCCCCTACTATTGTTCTTCGAAAAATGAGGCCGGATTGAAATGGAGTGTAAATGTCTAAGATCAGTCAAGCAATATTCTTAAAGAGGAGTAAACAAGGCTTCACCAGACTAACCGGCGATTTTGAAGTGCCACACAAAGGATTTCAATAGGCGCACAGCACTCACCCCCTTATCATAAATACAACACTATCTTCTATTCATCATTTATATTGAAGGTGAAGCGGTGCTCAACAAATTAGGATTATCTCAACTAACGATGCAAAGAAATTATGCACCTAATATTTTGAATTACAAGCAACCGTTTGCTAAATAAAGTGATGGGACATTCACACAACCTAATTTCAATTTCACAGACTTTTAAAATCACTCACAAGTCATCTGTCCAAAGCATTCAATAAAATATCGTCATACGCATATACTACACAACTTTGAGCAATGTCGAGAAATCAAGCCTCTCGCTATTGAGTGTAGCTATATCTCAGCATGAAAATTGACAAGACAATTTCATATCTCAATATCTAGGACTATCTGTACGTTTCTTTTGTATATGTATTACTATTGCTGCATATACTTAGAATTCTCTGACAAAACTGTCGCATATTTCATATTAGTTAACTGGGGAAAAAGTAATAGAACCTTGTCAATCTCTTAAACTTGACATTAATCGATGCACTGACATTCAATTACCTACCAGAATGCCTTGTTAATAACTCCAAACAATTCCAAAGTGTTATGCTATACTTGAAATATTTCACAGTTTCTATAAGAGATTACAGGGACTTGTAGCTCCTCATCCTTCTCTATAATCGATCTCCATGAGTTAGAAACAAAGACTAACATAAGAGTCAAATATTAGATTCAAAATTGAATGAACTAAAAATTAGTGCCGAATTTAACGAATGTGTATTATAGGCATGACTTTTTCAATCAAAATTAGCGTGAAATTCTGATGCCGTTCGATTTAGCAGTACCCCCGTTTTTTTTGCGTATTATTTTTGGGCGTTCTGAAAGATCGAGTCTTCTATCCATCTGTCCTAAGGTTCTTCTACTAAATCTTAGTTGTATGCGCGCTCCAAGCATGTTATCATTTGTAATATTGAGACAGTGTCAATTGGTAACTTCCCGTGACAATTTACACTCTGACACAAACATTGATTAGAAAGTCAGTACCTACAAATGAACACGTCTAGAGAATATGCCTTCTTTAGAAATGATCTAATGGGCGGCAACTATGTAAACTTGATAACATTAACTTCAATACTCAGCGATACAAAAATACACACTGGACGAAGCATCGGACGCCAGAAAAAGGCCAGTAACAGATTATTAAAAATCACGAAGTTTTTTAGATTCTATAAAGTTCTATCTTAGTGAAGTCCATTCAAAATCTAAGATAAGTCAAAACGTCACACGATGTCTTCACCTAGTTGAAAGTCGTTGACTCGTCACTTAGTGCGAAACAGGGCCAAAAGTCATTAGCTACTCTACCAATTGTAGATACATCCCGCCAAACGCGAGTTTTTACCTACTTTTATAGAATACATTACTATAACCGATCACTTATCTGTATGGTACATCACTTGACTCGGAACGTTTACCTCAAGTTTAATTCTCTAACAGTATTTACTTTCATTAGATTCAAAGAAAGAAATATAGAAACCCACCCCACTTCGTCCGATATGTAATAGAATCTCTGAGCTATGCTCTGAAACTGAAAAAATACAATGCATATTGCAAAAAAATGTGTTTTACTAAATACTAGTACAGCAGAACAAGCATGCACCAGCAAAAAACACATTGCCTACACGCAATCGTGATTCATACGCGACGCTACCTCCATTTGAGTTCTCCCGGACGACTAGCCGAGATGGAGATACAACAGATCAAGCACGCACCAGTAAAAATACATTCGCTATACGCGACGTGACAATACGCGCGTTACCAGTATGTTAATCTTCCCGGATGAGAGCGAATGTGGTGAAAAAAAGTTCAAGCAAGCACCAGGTCCAAACGGAGGCATCGATACGGACACCATTTCATCTTCCCTAAAAGAAGTCAAACGGATGGCATAATACGGACACCTGTAGTAGTTCAAAATGAATTCCTAACGAAGCATCGAAGTGGATATTGAGATAATATACCCCTAGGAAGTCCCTAACAGAAGTATCGAGGCAGACAACCTATTAGCAGAAAATCCCCAGTTGAATCAAAACCATAGGTGAAATTCCCCCCAAAGATCGAAGCACGGAGCACCCAATGAAATCAGAACCATAAGTGGAAACATAAGAAGAATGGAGAGAGAGAGAGAGGATAGAGAGAGGAGAGAGAGAGAGAGGAGAGAGAAGAGAGACTTGAAGATGAGATGATGTTGAGGAGAGAGAATGAGGAAAATGAGAGGATAAGAAAGAATATGAGAGAAGACAATATAAGTGTAATAGTGGTAAATTGGTAATACTTCATTAAGAAGTAAGGGTGTTGTCGGTAATAGTTATTAGGATATTTTTTTTTTAATTTTTTTAAATGTATTTACCGACCGTCTTTTGGTCGGTAATTCCACATAGGCGGTCGGTAAATTGTATCTAAGTCAAAAAATAATTTGACCATATTACCGACGTCTAATGGTCTGGGAAAAATGGAAAGCGGACGGAATTTCCGTCCATTATATACAACGGTCGGTAAATTTGTAAAAACAGTTGGTAAATTGCGTCCTATCAAAATATCAGTAAAATGACATTTCCGACCGTCGGTAAAATCTGACTTTATAACCGGATTCTTATTATGCTTAATTACTAGAAAACTGCCATCCCATAAAAAGATTTCTACATGTGCTATGACACCATCGATAACCTGCCTAGGCAAGAGAAAGATAGAAGCCTAAACAATGAAGACTCAAAGCACAACATTTACCAATTGGACTCTGCCAACATAAGACAAAGTTCTAACCCCCCAAGATCTAGTGACAATTTTTCTACCAAGAAGTTACACTTTCATGCTTACTAAGCTTTTTGAATAATTTCACCCCAACGTAAGTAAGAGTAACTTCTCCTCTTTATATTTAAATCTCGCAATCACTTCATCCTGTGTTGAGTCCATGTTACAGGAGTAAAGGGCCGACTTCCCTGCATTAGCATTCAACCCAAAGTAGCAGCAATGTAGTTAGAGGTCTTAAGTTAAGCATAATGGAGTTAGATCACCCCTACAAAATATAACCAAATCATCAGCAAAACAAGGTGATTCAACTTTAGAAGCCTTGCACATGTGGTGAACTTATAATTTTTCTACTCTCCTACATAGATTAAAAATCTGGTCGGATACTCCATGCACAATAAAAAAAAGCAAAGGGACATTGGATCTCCCTTTCGAAGCCCCTACTTCTCTGCAAAGAATCTAAATGTAGAAGCCATTAGAGCATAAAAGAATAGGAAGTTGTGGTCCACGCATTGCATGACCAAATAGAATGAACCTATGGGGAAAGTGCATAGCCTCCAAAGTTTGTTTCAGAAAATCTCCAATCTACGGAATCATAAGCCTTCCTAATACTCACTATGAAAACATTCACGGGGGGGGGGGGGAGTAACTTTCCTGCTATAAAAACTAATTAGATCCTGAACAACACTCACATTATGAAAGATTGCCTTCTTTGAACAAAACTTGATTGATTAGAGGCAATAATTACCAGGAAGCACTTGTTTTAGCCTTGCACAGATGATCTTGGTGATACACATATAAACGATGTTACAACAAGCTATCACTACTACAAAAATTGGATTTGGCACCATTTTAAGAGACCAATGGTGTATGAAAACCGTCTCTTAAGTTAAGAGACCGAAATATTCATGAAAACCGTTCTCTTAGGGTTGCTAAAAGACCGCTTATATGTAACACATTTCTTAAGTCCACAAAGAAACGGTTAAGATAAACCAGTCTCTTTATCTAATGGGCCCAAAAACTATCAACTAACACCGTGGGCCCATTCTCTAGCACTCACTCGTTATATGTACGTAATCTCAAGCAAACCCATTCTTTCCCCTCTTTTTGTCCTTAAAACAAACCCCCACTCTCTCTCTCCTCTCTTTCCCTCTCTTTCCCCTCTGATCCGCTCCTCTCTAGATCTTCCTCTTATCTCTTTCCCTTTCATTTTTCAAACTCCATCTCTTCACAATTCTCTCCAAATCACTCAACACCACCCGGAGTCCTACCCACGTGCGACCTCTTGTCCATCACATCCCCTATCATCAACACACTTCACGTTTAATTCTTCTCTATTCCGTTATGCCATATTCAAAAATCTGAGTATTCTTTTTTGATTGTTTGTTAGATGCGGAAATCTTTGCATCCGATATTCGACGAAATGTGTTGTTTCGTCTATTTAGTTATTCAACGGTTTGATCGATTAAATTTCATGGAAAATATCATTTTTTAACTTCTAGTTTGAGCTGATCAATTTACAATTTTTCACATCTCGATCATTGGATCGTCATCATTATGTCTAGATCTGCGGTTTCACATTATGGCACCATGATAATTTGCTTTACATTTCTTCGAACTTTTTCGTCAGTTTATACTAGTTGGTAAGATTGCTACACGTTTTTCAATTTTGACCATTATTTCATTGTTTCAGTCTCATGATGCAGTGGTTCTGTATTTTTTTACTCGTTGGAGATGTCTATTTGAGTTTTTGTGTTCAATTTTAATTTTACTGGGTTTTTAATTTGTATGTTCTTTGATTTTGTGCTTTTGATTTTATTTTTTTATTATTTGTAAATATTGATTATTTTAAATTTCACTTCTATTCCTATTCACAGGATCTCGGATTTCTTGGTTTTTAATTTTCAATTATTGATTAAGAAGCGGCCTTACGGCCTTGAATGCACTCGATTTTTGGGTATTTTTCTTACTGATTTTTTTGCGGATTAAGTGTGATTTTTAACTTTCAATTTTGTTGTGTTTTAAGTTGTGATTTTTTGTTGTTTTTCTTTTACAATATTGCTCAAATTTCAGGTGGAAGAGAATTACACTGACATATTGCAGCCATTCGCAGTTGAAGAGTAAAAGCTTTACTATATATTAAAGTACTCGTTATGTTACATCTCTGTTAGGCCTTGTCTTAGGTACATGTTTTCAACACGGTATAGTAGTAAATTACTCTGATGTATCTCTTGTTAGGCCGCTGTAAGCTTAACTATAGTAGGCTTGTTAAAAATTATAGTAATTGTTTTTTTTTTTTTATAATCTTGTAAAACAAAGAGTAGTTTTGTTAGAAATGTTAATTTTTACAATCTTTTTTTTAATAAAATGTAAGATATTTTATGGTTTTGAATTTCAATTGTACCAATTCAAGATAGTAGTGAGGTGTGGTGTACTGTCATGCCTGCAATGTAGTAGGACTGGCTTTTTTTTTTTTTATTATGTAAAACATAAGAAACCGGTTATTTAAAGCTGGTCTCTTAGGCTATTCAAAGAGACCGCATATGACACAAGAACCGCGTCTCTTTTGATACACCTAAGAGACCGGTTTTTTTCACAAAACTGTCTCTTTGGTTGCTTTAAAGAACGCAATTACTAACCGGTCTCTTACTAAGAGCCTATGAGCTAGATACCGGTGGTAATGCCGTC